>JAJPUD010002937.1:59804-73323 GCA_023553655.1 Myrmecobius fasciatus
TAAATAAAATAAAAAAGGAAGAAGAAGGGAGGGGGAGGGGGGAGGGGGAGGAGGAGGAGGAGGGGGAGAGGGAGAGGGGGAGGGGGAGAGGGGGAGGAGGAGGAGGAGGAGAAGGAGGAGAAGGAGGAGGAGAAGGAGAAGGAGGAGGAGAAGGAGAAGAAGGTGGTATACCAGGCAATCTGTGAAGTCCTGATGATACAAAGACAAAATCAAAAATGTCTGATCCCTTCAAAGGTTCTGTTCAAAGGAAACAAGGATAGAAAATAAATACATAATCTTTCCTTTGGGAGGGAATTAGAGGGAGGAAGTAACCTGAGGAGAAAAGCCATCCCAGGATTATGCCAAAGAACAGAGAGAAGATGCTGGGCAATGTCTGGAGAACAGGGAAATCTGGCTAGAACAGAAATGGCACCAAGCACAACAAAGCATTATCAGCCTGGGTGGCCCCAACATAAAGGGCTTTAATAGAAAGACTCAAATTTTATCCCAGCACTGAGAGGTGGCCATTGAAGTTTCTTGAGGAGGGAAGTGGCATGGTCAGATTTTCCTGGTCCCTTCCAATTCCAAACTGTGTAGGGAAAAATCCAGTGGCACAAGCTAGAGAAGAGAGTTGTATATTTTCTTACTTCTATTCATAATGCAGAATAAACGTCTTTATCCTTAATGATAACAATTTTAAAATTATTACTACCTATAACTATTCCTTGAGCAAATGTTATTTTTAATGCTATCTTATTTTTCCCTGAAGCTAAAATTTATTAACTACAAAAAATTTTGGCATGTACATCCATTTTACCACTAGAACTGCCACAGTGAAATATTTTTTAAAAATTCCATTTATACCTAAACTAATCTATCTATTTAGTGCTATACCAATCAAACTCCCAAGAGATTATTTAACTGAACTAGAAAAAATAACAACAAAATTCATCTGGAAAAACAAAAGGTCAAGAATTTCAAGGGAATTAATGAAAAAAAATGCAAATGAGGGTGGCCTAGCTGTACCAGATCTAAAACTATATTATAAAGCAATGGTCACCAAAACCATTTGGTACTGGATAAGAAATAGAGTAGTGGATCAGTGGAATAGGTTAGGTTCACAGGACAAAATACTCAATGACAATTGTAATCTAGTGTTTGATAAACCCAAAGACCCCAGTTTTTGGGATAAAAACTCACTATTTGACAAAAACTGCTGGGATAATTGGAAACTAGTCTGGAAGAAATTAGGCATTGACCCACACCTAACACCATATACCAAGATAAGGTCAAAATGGATTCATGATCTAGGCATAAAGAATGATATTATAAACAAATTAGAACAATGTAGGATGGTTTACCTCTCAGACCTGTGGAGGGGGAAGGAATTTGTGACCAAAGAAGAACTAGAGGTCATCATTAATCACAAAATAGATAAGTTTGACTATATCAAGTTGAAAAGTTTTTGTACAAACAAAATGAATGCAGACAAGATTAGAAGGGTAGCAGTAAACTGGGAAAATATTTTTACATCCAAAGGTTCTGATAAAGGCCTCATTTCTAAAATATATAGAGAATTGACTCAAATATATAAGAATTCAAGCCATTCTCCAATTAACAAATGGTCAAAAGATATGAACAGATAATTTTCAGACGAAGAAATTGAAACTATTTCCGGTCACATGAAAAGGTGCTCCAAGTCACTATTGATCAGAGAAATGCAAAGTAAGACAACTCTGAGATACCACTACACACCTGTCACATTGGCTAAAATGACAGGAAATGATAATGATAACTGTTGGAGGGGATGTGGGAAAACTGGGACACTGATACATTGTTGGTGGAACTGTGAACGGATCCAACCATTCTGGAGAGCAATTTGGAGCTATGCTCAAAAAGTGATCAAACAGTGCATACCATTTGACCCAGCAGTGTTTCTACTGGGCCTGTATCCCAAAGAGATTTTAAAGGAGGGAAAGGGACCCACATGTGCAAAAATGTTTGTGGCAGCCCTTTTTGTAGTGGCAAGAAACTGGAAATTGAAAAGATGCCCATCAATTGGAGAACGGCTGAATAAATTATGGTATATGAATGTTATGGAATATTATTGTTCTGTAAGAAATGACCAACAGGAGGATTTCAGAGAGGATTGGAGAGACTTGCATGAACTGATGCTGAGTGAAATCAGCAGAACCAGGAGAACATTATACAGCAACAAGACTATACGATGATCAATTTTGATGGACATGGTTCTCTTCAACAATGATGTGATTCAAACCAGTTGTTCTGCGATGAAGATAGTCATATACATCCAGAGAGAGGCCTGTGGGAACTGAGAGTGAACCACAACACAGCATTTTAACGCTTTCTGTGAATATTTCCATGCGTTTTGTTTTCCTTCTTAGGTTGTTTTTTTTTCTTCTTCTCTTTCTAGATCTGATGTTTCTTGTGCAGTAAGATAACTGTATAGATATGTATACATGTACTGTATTTATCATATAATTTATCTTATCATTTATCTTATCTAGCATGTATTAGATTACCTGTCATCTAGGAGTGGGGGGTGGGGAGAAGGAAAGGAAAAGCTTGGGGAAAAAAAAGGTTTTTTTTGCAAAGGTCAATGTTGAAAGGTCACTCATGTTTTGTAAATAAAAAGCTTTATAAAAAAAATAATAAGAAAATAAAAAAAAATTCCATTTATAGTAAAAGTCAGTACCTAATAAGTTAGTATGTAAATAATCTAAATTGATTTTAATTTGTTTTTAAAATAAATAACTGAACTGAGATGTAGTAGAGGTCTAGAACAAATTGCTCACTTTGTTTAAAACATCAGACTGTAGCTGTGCAGGCCAGAAGTACTTAATTAAAAAAAAATCTTACTTGTGAGCACTGTCAATACATATGTCTGCCTACAAATCCTCTCCACTTCCATCCTACAATAACTCTTGGCTCCCCTAAGCTGAAAGAGAATCCCTCTTACCTTTCCTCTAATCTTAATTCAACATCCAGGTTCATAATTTGCCCTTTAAGAGACATGTGATGGCTTAGCTAATAATTTAATTAGCTAAGTTTTCCTGCTCTAATCCCCTCTACCATCCTATCATTCATGTTTAAGCCTCCCCTATTGCTGCTATCTCAGTTTCTCCCTCTATCCCATATATGTCCTATGCTCTAACTAACCTAGACAAGATACTAGTCACTCAATTGCACAACTGGTCAATCAGTAATCCAAATACAATTTCAACTGCCATAGACCACTCCATAGCTTCAGTGGTCCACTCACTGGTAGCATAATATTGATCTTCAAGTATTTTAAAAGCTACACTAGGTCTGTGTCACAAAGACCTGAGTTCAAATCTGGCCTAAAACACTTATTTGTGTGACCCTGCACAAGTCACTAACACTTTTGCTTCAGTTTCCTTATCTGTAAAATGAGCTGGAGAAAACAACAGCAATATACTGCAGTGTCTTTGCCAAGAAAACCCCAAATAGTTTCACAAAGAGCTGGACATAACCAAAATGACTGAACAACAAAATTTTTAGGACTAGTGTAAGTATAGAAGATAAAGAACTGCAAAGAGTAGAAACTATATAAAAGTAGATGTAGGCTCATTGTAAAGAAATACTTCCTAACAATTAGAGTGGCAGAAATAGAATGGCTTACCTCAGGAAGTAGTGAGTTCATTCACTTCACTGGAGGTCTTTAGAGACCTCTAAGTAACACTGATATAATATTAGTCATTATTATGATGTTACAATAATAGTTAACATTTATCTAATGTTTTAAGGTTTACAAAGCACTTTATATATGTTACCTTATTTGATCCTCACAACAATCCTTTGAAGTAGGTACTATTACCATCCTGATTTTATGGATGAAAAGCTGATCCTGAAAGAGAAAGTCACCACCATAATACACCACAGATGTTTTGGAATGGATGGGACAAAATAACCTCTGGAATCCCTTTCATCTCAGAACCTATGATTCTAGATGGTAAGTTTGCTTTAAAGATAGGCTGTTTTTCATGGGAACTATCTACAATCACTAGTTGCTCTCCAGATCATGTTTCTGACCCACAACCAAGAAGTATTAATAAAATGCAAGATTGAAAGGTAACTCAAATCTAAAAAACCAAGATGATCCTGGCAAGTTCTTGGGAAAAGTTATCTTCAAAAACTCAATGACTGAATAGTAGGAGTAAGACATCTTCACAAAGTAAATGCGTTATCTATCTTCATGTTGTGTCGGCTAAACCTATCATTCTGGGATTGAAAGCCATCTTGTAGAAATCCGAGGTGGTGTATGGTTTGGCTTTCAGATGATAATGAGTAATGTTCTCAAAGTAACTGCCTTTTGCCTTTGCCTGCCCCATTAGATCAACATGCAGATCTTGACAAGACATATTAGGGAGCTGTAAATACCCAATTCAAAACATAAACATAATAGTTATTTTATGTTGTTCTAATATAGTTTTATCTTCAAGTATCTATGAAGCTTAATGTGCTGTGCTATATAATAAATATTTTATTGATTTAACACTAGTTTGTCACTATCTCAATATCAGCATACCTTTAGGGATCAAATGATTTTAAAAAAAATGCACCTGACCAACCTAGAGATTTTTAAGTGCAAAATTGTAATGTGTCAGAATACCTTTTAGTTCTGTGTGTAAGGAGGAAGATAAATAAAAGCAGATTTTAAAAGTAGGGGGAGGGGCAGCTAGGTGGCACAGTGGATAAAGAACCAGCTTTAAAGTCAGGAGGATCGGAGTTCAAATCTGGCCTCAGACATTTAATACTTCCTAACTGTGTGACTCGGGGCAAGTCACTTAACCCCAATTGCCTCAGGAAAAAAAAAAGGTAGAGGGCAAAAGACAGGGTATGTGCATCACTAACTTAAGTAGCTTCTTTAATGGCTAGTACTGGGCCTTTCATAAAATAAACTCAATAAACACTTGTTACACTGAATAGGCAGAACCTCACTTCAGGTTAAGATTGCAAAGAGCTTGCTTAGTTCCAGGACTTATGATTTTTATCAATCTTGTATTTCTGACACAGAATAAAAATAAATAAATAAAAATTTAGATTATCTCTTCTTTGAGAGATGCTATGGACAAAAAACTTCATGACCTTGTGGACAAGCAGGTAAGGAACCAGGCTGGTCCTCGGACAACAGAGATACGGTTAAATAGCAGAGCAAACTCAAACCCTTTTTGACTTGGCAGAGCCTATAATTTCATGACCTATCAAAGATTTTACTCCACAAGTTTAGATGTGGAGACCCCAGGATAAGTGAACTAATGTGTTTACCTAAAGTAAATCCTTCTTTCAAGTGTTTATGGTAGATAGTTTCATTTGCCCTTTTCTACAGAATGACAAACCTTCTTTGATGAGTCTTTCAAAGGAGAGGGAATAATGAATAATTTGGAACAGGGAAGTAACCCAGTGAGTAGGGTGCTAGAGTTGGAATTGGGAGGACCTGAGTTCAAATGTGTCCTCATTTATTGGCTGTGTGACCCTGAGCAAGTTAAGTCACTTCACCCTGTTAGCCCTGGTTTCCTCATCTATAAAATGAGGATAATAATAGCACTTACCTCCTAGAGTTGTTGTAAAGATAAAATGAGATGACATTTGTAAAATGGTTTGCAAAACTTAAAGCAATATATAAATACTGGCCAGTATGGTTGTTGTTATTTTCTGTTCCTATTAAGTCAAATTTAAAATTTTCTTAACTAAGTAAATTCATTTCAACAAATATTTATTTAAAAAATTCAATTTTGGTTATCTTAAGAAAACACATTTTTTTCTTTTCTTTTCTTTTCTTTTTTTTGGCTAAAGCAATTGGGGTTAAGTGACTTGCTCAGGGCCACACAGCTAGGAAGTGTTAAGTGTCTGAGGCCACATTTGAATTCAAGGCGGCCTGACTCCAGGGCTGGTGCTTTATCCACTGCACCACCTACCTGCCCCCCCAAAAAAAAACATTCTTAAGTAAAATATAACTGATTTTATATTATCTGTTCTTTTAGATTCCTCTACAAAACTGCTTATCAGGTGAAAAAATGAATTGATTACTATTTATGAATCTGCCTTAACCTTCACCTATTGCTTGCCATGAAAAAAATGTTTAAATAACTTTTTTTTCCTTAAAGAGTAGTTGGAGTGGGGGAAAAGGAAGAGATGAGAGAGCATAATGTTTCAAGAATTTTAGATGTGAGAATTCTCTTTGAAAAAAATACTATACCCTTTCCCCCCCAAAAAATTTTCGTAGTTAAGGTTAATTGCATTATTGTCAGGATATGCATACTAATTTATTATTCTACTATATGGTACTATAACAACTATTCAGAAACCATTTATTACATGTACCATTGAATTGAGAAGATTAATCAAAGGCAAATCACAAAGAAAACAGGCTCAGAAAAGTTTTCAGCTGTTGTTTTGGAGTGGAAAAACAAACCAAAAGCAGAAACATTTTTAAGATAGTCCAAAAGCAGCTGAGAAATTAAAAGTATTTCAATGGTAATATGATAGTCTCTACCATTGGGTTAAAGGACAACATCACAAAGTTTGACTGCTAAGAGCAGGTGTGACTCTGGTGATTTTCACTAAATAAAATATAAACAAGCTTCAGCTTAACTGACTGTCCCAGATCTGAATGGGTCGCAAAGCCCTTTGCACTGCCCTGTCCATCAGCAAAGGATTTCCAAAGCTTTCTCAAGCACACATCACTCAATAAAAGGTATATTTCAAAAGATAAATTCATGTTAGTTCTTATTCTAAAAACTCATATATATATGCATATATATACACACACACACATTTTCATTTGTAAGATGTGACAGTAGATATTCACAAATTAGGAAGAAAAATTAGTATGCAAATTAATTATGTTTTTCATTTAATGGCCTCAAAAAGGAATCTACTTTCTATAAAAAGCAGAAGAATAAAGTGCTCATTTTAATACAGGAAGTTACTCCTTTCTCTACATCTTTTCAAAAGAACAAGATTTCTCTAACATAATCTGTGAGAAACCATGAAGAACTATCTTCAAATTGGAAAAAAATTAAACCATTTCAGAATTTGTACTATCCTAATCTCTACATGTTGAAAATTTTATATCACTAAGTATTTAAATTAATTTATAAAACACCTAGTCAAACTGATGAAAAATTATCCCTTTTTAAAAATAATTTTCCAATAGATTACAAATTCAAAAAGTGAGATCATTATGAACTGGGCTCAGCTGGACCTTTCCTCTCTCCTCAATCAAAGCCAAATTTGGAAAAATTTTTAAAAGATGCCAGTGAGAAGTTTAACTTACTCAAGTGAGCTATTATTAAGGATCTTAACATATTATCTAATGCCAATTGTTGCTGCTGCTGTTGTTGAGTCATTTCCATTATGTCCAACTCGTTAAGACACTATTGTGGGGTTTTCTTGGCAAAGAGATTGAACTCGTTGCTTTTTCTTTCTCCAACTCATTTTATAGATAAGAAAACTGAGGCAAATAAAGTAAAATGACTTGCCCAGGACCAGACAGCTTATTGTTTGCTTTCCTTCTTGAAGAAGATCAATGACAGGTAAGAAGTATCTCAGGTCATATTTGAACTCCATGAAGATGAGTCTCCCTGATTCCAAGTCCAGAGCTCTATGCATTGCTCCATTTGATGCAAAAGGAGGCTATTAATTATACAATTTACTTATTCAATTAGGCAGGCCTTTCAAAATTCCTATTCTGAAAGAATTCTGTTAATTGTTAGTTCCACTTGCCTTGTATGTAAAAAATAATAACAATTCACTTTGAAAACATTCTATAATTAAATTTTTCAGTTATATGTGACAAAAAAGTTTCTTTACCTGGAGATGATTTTTATCTCATTTTAGCTAACATGTATTAAGTGAGAAAATCTCTGTAGCAATAAGTATTAAATGTAAGTGAAAAAAGATGTCATTCTCCCATCTGGATTATTATTAGAACTAAGAAGAAAAGCAATTTTAGAAATGTTAATTAAGAGAGGGTCTGAGCAACTTCTCAAAATATAGGCCTTTCATAATTGGATCTAAGGCTAAGCTTTCCAAGTTCTTCTCTATTTCCCAAAATGATAATTAGCATTTCTACAGCTCTCTATGGTTTGCCAAGCACTTTGGAAATATTATCTCACAACAGCCACTCAGCCAGATAAATGATATCATTATCCTCCTTTATTAAGGACAGTGAGGAAACTGAGTTAAGTCACTTGCCTAGGATCACACAGCTAATAAATGTTAAAGAGGACCAGGAATGCAGGGCTGGTTCGATATTAGGAAAACTAGGAGCATAACTGAGTATATCAATAACCAAACTAATAAAAATCACATGATTATCTCAGTAGATGCAGAAAAAGCATTTGACAAAATCTAACACCCATTCCTATTAAAAAATACTATAGAGTATAGGAACAAATAGTTTTCCTTAAAATGATCAGAAGCATCTATTAAAAACCATCAGCAAGCATCATATGTAATGGGAACAAACTAGAACCATTCCCAATAAGATCAGGAGTGAAACAAGGCTGCCCACTATCACTATTACTATTCAATACTGCATTAGAAATTTTAGCTTTGGCAATAAGACAGATTAAAGGAATTAAAGTAGGTAATGAAGAAACCAAATTATCACACTTTGCAGATAATGATGGTATATACTTGGAGAATCCTAGAAAATCAACTAAAAAACTACTAGAAACAATACACAACTTTAGCAAAGTCACAGGATATAAAATAAATCCACATAAATCAGAATTTTTATGTCTTACCAACAAAGTCCAGCAGCAAAAGATACAAAGAGAAATCCCATTTAAGATAATTGTAAATAATATAAAATATTTGGGAATCTACCTACCAAGGCAAAGAAAGGAACTATATGAACACAATTACAAAACACTTTCCACACATATAAAGTCAGATCTAATTTGGAAAAATACCAAATGCTTATGGATAGGCCAAGCTAACATAATAAAAAATGACAATACTACCTAAATTAATTTACTTCTTCAGGGTCATACCAATCAAACTCCCAATTAATTATCTTACAGAGCTAGAAAAAAATAACAACAAAGTTCATTTGGAAGAACGAAAGTTCAAGAATTTCAACAGTATTAATGAAAAAATTGCAAATAAAGGTAGCTTAGCTGTGCCAGATTTAAAAGTATATTATAAAGCAGCAGTCATCAAAACCATTTGTTACTGGCTAAGGAATAGTTTGATCAGTGGAATAGGATAGGTTCACAGGACAAAATAGTCAATGACTACAATATCCTTTATGATCTTTTTGGATTTAAGCACAGTAGAAATACTGCTGGATCAAAAGGTATGCACAGTTTGTTATCTCTTTTGGCCTAGTTCCAAATTGCTCTCCAGAATGGTTGGATCAGTTCATAACTCCACCAACAACGTATTAGTGTCCCAGTTTTCCAACATCCCCTCCAACACTCGTCATTATCTTTTTCTGTCATTTTAGCCAATCTAACAGGTGTGTAGTTATACCTTAGAGTTGTCTTAATTTGCATTTCTCTGATCAAGAGTGATTTAGAGCACCTTTTCATATTATTAGAAATGGTGTTAATTTTATCTGAAAATTGTCTGTTCATTTCCATTGACCGTTTATCAAATGAAGAATGTCTTGAATTTTTGATAACTTGAGTCAATTCTCTATATATTCTAGAAATGAGGCCTTTATCAGAACCCTTGAATGTAAAAATGTTTTCCCAGTTTATTGCTTCCCTTCTAATTTTGCCTGCATTGTTTTTGTATGTACAAAACCTTTTTAACCTAATATAATAAAAATTACCTATTTTGTGTTCAAGAATGTATTCCAGTTCTTCTTTGGCTACAAATTCCTTTCTTCTCCACAGATCTGAGAGGTAAACTATCCTTTGTTCTTTTAATTTGCTTATAATATTCTTTATGTCTAAATCATGAACCCATTTCAACCTTATCTTGGTATACCGTGTTAGGTGGGGATGAATGCCTAACTTCTGCCATACTAAATTCCAATTTTCCCAATAGGTTTTGTCAAATAGTAAGTTCTTATCCCAAAAGCTGGAGTCTTTCTTTGGGGTTGTCGAACACTAGATTACTGTAGTCATTGACTACATTCATATACCATAACTTATTCAGCCATTCCCCAATTGATGGGCATCCATTCAGTTTCCAGTTTCTTGCCACTACAAAAAGGGCTGCCACTAACATTTTTGCACATGTTGGGCCCTTTCCTTCCTTTAAAATTTCTTTGGGATATAAGCCCAGTAGAAACACTGCTGGATCAAAGAATGTGCCCAAAGGGCTGTCAAACTCTACTGAGGAATGGCTGAATAAGTTTTGGTATACGAATCTTATAGAACATTATTATTCTATGTTGGAGGGGATGTGGGAAGGCTGGGACACTGATGCATTGTTGGTGGAGCTGTGAAAAGATACAGCCATTCTGGAGAGTAATTTGGAGCTATGCTCAAAAAGTTATCAAACTGTGCATAACCTTTGACCCAGCAGCATTTCTATTGGGCTTATATCCCAAAGAAATCATAAAGGAAGGAAAGGGCCCCACATGTGCAAGAATGTTTGTGGCAGCCCTTTTTGTAGTGGCTAGAAACTGGAAACTGAATATATGCCCTTCAATTGGAGAATGGCTGAATAAATTATGGTATATGAATATTATGGAATATTATTGTTCTGTAAGAAATGACCAGCAGTACGTTTTCAGAGAGGCCTGGAGAGACTTGCATGAACTGATGCTAAGTAAAATGAGCAGAATCAGATCATTATACACGGCAACAACAATACTATATGACGATCAATTCTGATGGACATGGCTCCCTTCAACAATTTAATGTTTCAAACCATTTCCAATTGTTCACTGAAGAAAGCCATATACACCCAGAGAGAGGGATGTGAAATGTGGACCACAACATAACATTCTCATACTCTTGATTGATGTTTGCTTACATTGTGTTTCCTTTATCTGATATGCCTTTTGTGTAGATACGATTTTTCTTGCGCAACAATGATAAGTTTGGAAATATGTATACATATATTCGATTTGTCAAGTATTTTAACATAATTAACATGTAGTGGATATCCTGCCATCTAGGGGAGGGGTGGGGAGTTGGGGGGAAAGATCTGTAACAGAAAGCTATGTAAGGATTAATGTTGAAGAATTACCCATACATATGTTTTGCAAATAAAATTTAAAAAAAGAATATTATTATTCTATAAGAAACAATAAGTAGGATGATTTCAGAGAGTCCTGGAGAGACTAACACAAACTGATGCTAAGTGAAATGAGCAGAACCAGAAGATCATTATAAAAAGCAACAGCAAGATTGTGTAATGATCAATTCTGATGGGCGTGGCTCTCTTAAACAGTGGGATGATCCAGGCCAGTTTCAATGGTAAGTGTGGATCATAACATAGCATTTTCACTTTTTTGTTATTGTTTGCTTGCATTTTGTTTTCTTTGTCATTTTTTTTCTTTTTGATCTGATTTTTATTGTGCAGCACAATAATTGTATAAATATGTATACATATATTGGATTTAACATATATTTTTAACACATTTAATATATATTGCATTACTTGGCATCTAGAGGAGGAGGTGGGGGGAAGGGGAAAAAATTTTGAATATAAGGTTTTGCAATAGTCATTGTTGAAAAATTATCCACAACTCTGATGGACGTGGCTCTTCAACCGTGAGGTGATTCAGACCAGTTCCAGTAGTCTTGTGATGGAGAGAGCCATGTACATCCAGAGAGAACATTTTGGGGACTGAAGGTGGATCCCAACATCATATTTTCACTTTTTTTCTTGTTGTTTGCTTGCATTTTGTTTTCTTTCTCATTTTTTCCCTTTTTGATCTGATTTTTGTTATGCGATATGATAATTGTGGAAATATATTTAGAAAAATTTTACATATTTAACATATATTGGATTACTTGCCATCTAAGAGAGAGGGTGGAGGGAAGGGAAGGAGAAAAAAATTTGGAATACAAGATTTTGCAAGGGTGAATGTTGAAAACTATCTATGCATGTGTTTTAAAAATAAAAAAGCTTTAATGATGAAAAAAATACAGTGGGAAAGAAGGCACTCATCTTCAGGGGAAAATTAAATACATTTCCCAAAGGAAAAAAAAAAGAAAAAAGAAAAATTATCCAGAAGGGACATGTGCAAAAATGTTTGTGGCAGCCCTTTTTGTAGTGGCTGGAAACTGGAAACTGGAAACTGAATGGATGCCCATCAATTAGAGAATGGCTGAATAAATTATGGTGTATGAATGTTATGGAATATTATTGTTCTATAAGAAACGACCAGCAGGATGATTTCAGAGAGGCCTGGAGAAACTTGCATGAGCTGATACTGAGCGAAATGAGCAGAACCAGGAGATTATTATACACAGCAACAACACTATATGATAATCAATTCTGATGGACATGGCTCTCTTCAACAATGAAATTTTTCAAACCAGTTCCAATTGTTCAGTGAGGAAGAAAGCCATATATACCCAGAGAGAGGGATATGAATGGGGACCACAACATAACATTTTCATGCTCTCTATTGATGTTTGCTTGCATTATGTTTCCCTTCTCAGATTTTTTTTCTTGCAGATCCGATTTTCCTTGCACAGCAAGATAACTGTAAAAATATGTATACACAGGGGCAGCTAGGTGGCACAATGGATAGAGCACCAGCCCTGAAGTCAGGAGACCCGAGTTCAAATCTGGTCTCAGGCACTTAACATTCCCTAGCTGTGTAACACTTAAGCCTAATTGCCTCAGAAAAAAAAAAAAAGTATATACATATTCGATTTGTCAAGTATTTTAACATAATTAGCATGTAACAGACTTCCTGCCATCTAGGGAAGGGGTGGGGACTGGGAGGGGGGGGAAATTTATAACAGAAAGCTTTGCAAGGGTCAATGTTGAAAAATTATCCATACATTATGTTTTGCAAATAAAAAGCTTTAATAAAAAAAAGAAAGAAAAATTATCCAGGTATGCTTTGAAAATAAAAAGCTTTAATTAAAAAAAGAGATGTTAATTTTAAAAAAGTGTTAGAGGCTACATTTGATCTCAGGTCTTCTTGGCTCACTTTCACTGCATCATGGAACAGCTCAGTTGCCTCTGTTCCCCTCCTCACTTAACAACTAATGTCTTGTAGCCACAGTACTTTTGTTTATGCCCTTTCCCATTTTGAAAATGATGTTTGGTCCTTCTCTCTTTATCTACATCCCACCCATTCTTCAAGTTTCAGTTCAACTCCCACTTTCTGAGTGAACCAAAAACAATCGAGGGGAGTCTTTCCCTAATGATCCCCAAACCACAGAAGCTTATTGATTGTTATCAGCCCTCACCATCGACTAGGAGGCTCATCTGGTTGCTAGGTCAGCTGCTCTTGGCTTACAACAGCACCCTGGCTCTCCCTTTCACCAGAAGATGTTTGTTATACAGGGCTCTTACTCTAATGTCTTTTGTTTCAAGATTCCCACAATTGGGGCAGGTAGGTGGT
>JAJPUD010002937.1:78304-94789 GCA_023553655.1 Myrmecobius fasciatus
ATTTAGCATGTATTAGATTACCTGTCATCTAGGGGCGGGGGGTGGGGGGAAGGAGGGGAAAAGGTTGGGAAAAAAAAGTTTTTGCAAAGGTCAATGTAGAAAAATCACTCATATGTTTTGTAAATAAAAAGCTTTATAAAAAAATAAAAAATAAATACAAATAAAATAAAATTTCAATCAATTAAATTGGAAAAACTTCCTTTATTTGTCTGAATTGTTTTGGCCACTTGATTGGTGTTAATTAAAATCATTTTAAAATGAGAAGCTTATGTAAAAATATTCAGATGGTAATATTCCAATCATCTTTTCTTGCAATATAAGGCTGAATTAATGGAAGTTACGGTGCTAACAAATTTAAAAGTTTATCAACCCTTACAAAAGAAGTAGGCTAGAATTTAAGTCTTCAAATTTAGAAATTTTAGAAACTACACTAAAAAAATCATTAGCTTAAGCTGCTTAACAGTGGCCAGATTCACTGGATCTAAATATTCAAATACAATTGGAGCCTTTATTCTTATTTAGCACTATCAACGTCTTTTAGAACTATGTAAGGTAAGTTACACGCTAAAGCTCTCAGTGATCACCTCAAGGTGCTGAAGGAAATATATGTAACAAATACTGTATTCTATTTTTGAATTATAAAGCAATTATTGCTAGTTTCTGTTTCTCTGAAAACAAAGATACCTGATATCCCAATGTTTCTTGATTTAGCAAAAAGAATTAGGTGACCAATTTAGATTTACAGCTATAGACCAATTCAGAAAATATAAATTTCATTCAGGATATCATGGCTTTAAAACTCTCAATCTATTTTAGGAACATGTGGATAGACAGTAACATTTGATACACAAAGAATATTCATGACTTCATGCTTACATGAAACTCAGTTGTGTTGAGAATGTGCCTCCCATCTGGACTCCAACATGAAGCTACCAGTCCTGCAGAGCCTTCATCTATCTTACAGTGCCATTCAGGCTGTTCCAAAGACCACACCTACATTCATCCGAGAGAAACAGAGAATGAAAAACTGATCAGAATTTAAGAAGTCATCTCCTCAAAGGACCAAAAAATAGGAAAAGGAAGAATTGATCATCAAAAAAGCACCTATCACAGAACTCAGAAAATCTGCAAATATCTGCTATCATGAAGGACTGGCGCTGGATTCCACTACAAAAGTAAGCCATAACTTTTGATGATTAAATTTACTATATTTAGTGTTTATTGAGTTAATAACACTGAATGGAAGATATTCCTAATACCTCATTCACTAAATTTCAAATAACTAATGAAATGGCTGCATGAGGTTTTTCAAAAGTATATATCACCCAAATTATTAACTAATGACATATATTTCTAATTCTTAACCCAATTTCATTTACATAAGGAACATTTGTTTTATGCTTGTATGTTTATATTATATACACCCATGTATTGTATATGTTGTATATGCATATCTGTATATATATGCACTATACTTATATATATATAAATTCTCAAGAGTTGTTACATGCTCATTAAAATATAATAGACTGCCAAATTTCTTCTGGCACAGACCTGGAAACAATACTTTTTTTCTAAAATAAATGACTAAGAAAGTTTTGAAATCCCAGTGAAGCACATGCGCTTATTTGAAATCACACTTACCTGTACCAGCCCACGTTTGTACATAGCACACAATATAAAGAGAGAGTCTGCTGACCACTCTAGGTACTGAATTTGGTCTAAGCATGTGTACAGTTGAAGGATTTGGAGAGTGCTCACATCTCGAACCACTAAACGGTACTGGACACATGAAGCCTAAATATGAAAACGGATAAGCTTTACAAACCACATACGAAAGTAACAGATGTCTTAAAAGGCCAAACTCTCAGAGAGGATAAATCAGTTTCCTTCTAAACTATTAATGCCTCATACATATAGCATTTTATATGGGTGAGTTTTTATGTTTAAGCTATATAATCCATTGTAAAAGTAAAAAATGTTTAAACAAAAGAAAAAGGAAAATTAAGGTGTGTGTATGTGTGTGTGTAGGGGAATAACTCCTACAAATATGACGCTTACAGATTTGAAAATTCCTTGAAATATAACAAATTTCCCCTCATATGGTCTTTAACAACCTACCATCTAAACATATGGTTGTGTACTTCTCTCCTAAATATATTCTAAGGGATAGCCTTGGCATATACAATAAATAATAGAGCTCAGTAAATTAAACAATGAACCAGTAAATATTCCTTTTAATAGCTTTATGCGGTAAGTTCCTGTTGTTATTTTTAAATCATCTCAAAGACAAACAGTGGCAGGATCAACTGTATATATTTAGTTTAAAATGACTAAAACTATTACTAGGAAAGTCCTGGGTAGACAGTATATTTTCAATTAATATCTGTATAATTTAAAATTGTGAACATAAAATATTACAGATGCCCATATATTTACCTTAAACAAAGCTAATACAACATTATTGTGTTTAGTGACCAATATTCCATTATTAGACAAATGTCTGGTTCTCTCTCTATAAATATTTATAAAGGCTCTGTCTTCAACCAAATAATTTCTTTGTGCATCAGTCTACAGATCTGAAACAAATGGTTAGCACCACCCTCCTGCAATCTACTTTATAGATCTGCTAAAAGAGTGGAAGAGAGATCTATAAATCAGTCCGAACTCCTCATTCAAAAGAAAGGCACTGAGAAATCACATTTGAAAAATTACTTTGGGGGATCCTACTAATAAAAAAACAAGTATTCCATTTAATGTTTTAACTAAACATCAAAAACAGTAATGACAAGAGTGCCAAAATTAGGCAAGCATCTGTTATCTCTCTTCACATCCACTATTTACAACTATCACAGGTGACACCAAATTTTAATCATTCGTTTATACCAACTTAATGGACACACCAACCTCATTCCCCAAAACACAAGCAAACACTATACCCTTAAGGGATAGTTTCCAAGGTGCTATTTAACTAACACCCAAATGCTAATTTTTCTACAGTTTTGCATCAAAAAAAAAAAAAAAAAGATAAATTCATTAAGTGACAGTTGCCAGAAACTAGGTTAAATAAAACATGTACAGTGATGGCAAAATTGTTAAATTAGTAGCAATGGCACTGTTATTTATTAGAATGATAGACACACGACACATTTCTGAATGGTATTTGAGTTAAGACTGATGATGTCTCAATATTGGATTGGGGTTTTTTTAATTACTCCAAAAATATCACACAATTATAATGGCATATGTCCAAAACTAAATTTTGTAACCAGGATAGTTTTGTACTATAAGCACAAGATTTATAATCCCTGGAATGAAAAGTTCAAATCCCAGCCATCCTAAAAACTATTTTTTCCTAACCAGGATAGAATGTAAACTATTTAAATTATTTACTTTGAATGCAGTAGTGTATACAAAGAAGGGATAAGGGAAAATAAAGTGATCACTTTGTAAAAGTAAACAAAAAAACTACTTCTAATCATTTCTTAAAGGCAAAAGAACTAGATTCTGCTGGCTTGGTGAAAGGTACAGTATATTTGAATTCCATGGCAAAAATCATTCCACCATATAGATGGGCAACTTTAAAAAAAATTGTTTTAATATCAATAGCTGGAGCATATTAGAAAAAATGTTGAGTGAAAAAATTTTTTCCTCCTGTCACAAATTATAGCAGAGAAACTAGGGGCCATCTGAGTGGCAATGATCAAATTCTGTTTTCAGACCAAATGACCTAAAATTATCCTTCTCTTAGATAATTTACTACCTTGATCTATGATCCTGTGCAAGATCCTACCAAGCTAGAAATACTTTGATTATAGGACAGAATATGGACTGATTATATGTTATGGCTATTTCATGAAAAGCAGCCCAACTATAGTCAGCAAGAAGCAATGCCAGTTTGGCCACATGATGAATGTATTTTGTCTATGGTTATTCATAGGGGAAATCTACTAAAAGGTTGAAAGCATCTTCATAGAGGGATGAAATACACCAATATAATCATGGACTTTTGAAGTTCTGAATTATTCCAAAATAAAATAGTCTAAAGCTGAGAAAAAAATAAAGTTATTCTTGTTCTACTCAACTCCTAGAGAACAGAGAATATTCAAGCCAGTTCTCGCGATACTTTTGTCTTTAACTTTCTAACATTTATCAAATAATATTGTTATAATTATCAGCACTAATGTTTTATTCTGATTAAACTGAGAGGCAATGAAAGAAGGCACCACATCTAATGTAAACTCTGCATCTCCTCCAGCATCTAGCTCAGTACCAAGCAGGCTTTAAGTAATATAAGGATGTTCTGGTGTAAAAGAAAAAAAAAATGGAGCCTTAGAGATCATCTAAGATTTAAAGTAAGCCTTCAGAAGACATCTAGTTCAAGGCCCTCATTTTACACAGGCCACTGAGGCTCAGCAGAAGTAACTTATTCAGAGGGTCCTCTCATTCTGATCCAGAACTTTTCCTACTACACCTAACCAAAGCCCCTTAGCTTACAGAGGGAAAAATGAGGTCAAAAAGAAGTCAGTTGATTTGCACACTGTCACTGCCTAAGTCAGTGGCATTAACCCCAGCCTTCCTGGCTTCCTGCTCAGGTTCTGACTCATCTGAAATTGAAAACCAGAGTGACCACAGACAACTCACCAGGAATTTCCCATTGGGAGAGAATTTGCTGAGCTGATTTGAGAGCTTAAACACTTCTGAGAAATTCATAACGTTGGCAAGTGCTGGAGGTGGTCAATAAACTAGAGTGCTAAGGCTGCAGCTCCGATGAAGTATCAGGAAGAGCTCCAGCCCCCGGTGCTTGAGGGCAATCTGAAAAGGTCAGGGCCGGGATTCAAACACAGGACCCAGCGGCCTGTGCGCCCCTGGGGAGAGCTCGGGGGTCAGTCAAACACAGCAGGGAGACCCCCAGTTACAAAGGGATAACCAGGAGACATTTGGGCAAAGGCCTGGGGGATTAAGGGTAGAGGAGGCTGCAGGAGGTACTGAGACCTTGCGGGGGGAAGGGGGGAAAGCCGAGGTCTCGCAGGCAGCCAGTACCCACCGAGCCCCAAATCTGTGCAAAGCACCAGGGAGATAAAAAAAGGGGGGGTCAAAAGGGCATCCCTGCCTTCCTGGAGCTAGCACAACGATCCACAAACAGGATAAAGTGAGGGTCATGTCGGAAGGAAGGCACCTGCGGACAAGCAAAGAGCTCTGGGGTCAATGGAGGGGAGGGGGAAAGACAACTTCGGACAGCCCCGGAGTTTGGGAGGAGGGGACCCAACAGTTTGGCACGTGCAGAAATAGCTAGCTTGCCGCAGCGGGAGCCTAGCATCGAGTCGGCACCGGCTGCCAGCCCCTAAACCAACGCTTCACATGTGGCAAGGCGAAGAACAGGTGCGGGAGTGGGGGCTTCCACCCAACAACAATAAAGACACCTTTGGAGGCAGAAAAAGTCACGGGGAGAGGGGAGGGGCTACGGAGGAGGAAGTGTCGGGGGAGGGAGGACGCGGGGGCTAGGGATGCGCGCAAAGGGCTCGGTTCCCGATTTCTGTCTCATCTCTTCTCTCTCCTCTTTCTCGTCGTTTCTCTTTTCTCTCCATCTGTCTCCTATCTCTTTCTCTCTCTTCCTCTCTCTCCCTATCTCTATTTTATCTCTTCTTTTTCTCCTACTTTTTCTTTTTCTCTGTCTCTCGTCTCTACTTCTCTCTTCTCCCCTCCCCCACCCCCTCCCCACGTCAGTCCGTCCGCCCTCCCGAGACTCGGGAGGGCGGACGAACGGCTGCGGCCTGCGAGGAGCGGTTCAGACCGGGCCTCGGGGAGGACGGGAGCCCTCACCGGTCCCCGCCGCTCGTCCTTTTTCACCGCCGCCGCCTCTACCCTCCGGTCGGAGAGCCCGTAGTTACATCAACCGACAACTGGCCGGCAGCGGGCCGGAAGCAGGGGAAGGCGGGAAATCGCCGTCAGCCTATCAGGGGTCCGGGGTACCGAACGGCATTGTGGAGGTTGTAGTTTTGTGCCGCCGGCTCCCCTCTGCCCTAGTATCTACTGAAGAGGGGGGAAGCGGGGCGGGGCGAGACTTGCTAGATAGTTCCACGAAGTGGGGGGAGCGAGGTGGGGAAGGAAGGAAGAAACGAAGAGAAGCCTAATCCCTCGGGCCATCGGTCTCTGACTCAACAGTAGGGCTCTCTCCCCCGCTGCGCCCCGCCCCTTCCTAGCAGAATGAATGAATGAATTAACGGTAACTTTTTTTTTTTATTAAAGCTTTTTATTTGCAAAATATATGCATGGGTTATTTTTCATCATTGGCCCTTGCAAAACTTTCCGTCACAAATTTTTCCCTCCTTCCCTCCACCCCCTCTCCTAGATGGCAGGAAGTCTAATACATGTTAATTATGTTAAAATACTTGACAAATCAAATGTGTATACATATTTATACAGTTATCTTGCTGTGTAAGAAAAATCGGATCTACAAGAAAAAACCTGAGAAGGAAAACAAAATGCAACAAACATTAATAGAGATCGTGAAAATGCTATGTTGTGGTCCCCACTCAGATCCCACAGGCCTCTGTCTGGTGTATATGGCTTTTTTCATCACTGAACAGCTGGAACTGGTTTGAAACATCTCATTGTTGAAGAGGGCCATGTCCATCAGAACTGATCATCATATAGTCTTGTTGAACGGTAACTTATTTATTAAGCGCTTACTCTGCGCCAAACAAAAATGAAACCAGTTCTTACCCTCGAGCTTCCATTCTAACAGAAGGATCACAGATTTAGATCTGGAAGGGAAGGGACTTGAGGGGCTGTCAAAGCCGACTTCTGCTTCCACCTCACTTTTACGGACCACAGCTTAGGTCCAGAGGCTGAATGAAGTGACTTAAGTACCCAGGAAGGCAGTCCTTGCCCTCAGGACACTTATTAGGAATCCTTCCATCTTGAAGGGGACTTAAATGATATCACTATGTTACAATCAAGTCACGGTGTATCTGATTGTGTCTGATCAGACCAATAAGAGCTCAGAATGCTCAGGTCCCACACAAATAGTCCCTATGGACATTTGAGGTGCTTTTCTAACTGCGCATCTCGAGTTTCCTTTGGTCTAATTCAATTCTGCTTTGTTCATAGAGAGCAGCCCTCCTCTGATGAGGGCACGCCATGCTGGGAGGTACTGTGCCCGTGTCTCCCATGTCATACAATCGATTCTAAAGTTCATTCTTGTATGGCTTTTTCTGGCCACCTTGTGAGTGCTTGACCTGTGTGAGTTCTTAAAATAATTTTTTTTTTTGACAAGTGTACATTTGACATTCGAACCATGTGGCCAGCCCAACTGAGCTGTGCTCTCTGGAGTAGAGTTGGAATGCTTGGCACATTAATTCGAGAAAGGTTCTCAGTGTCTGGTATCTAATCCTGACAGGTGATCTTCAGGAGGCTTCCATTCTAAAAGTAGGATCGAAGATTTAAATGGAAAACAGTCGTGGTAAGATATTTTTAGAGAGTAGAATGACTCGTTCTTTTCATTGTACTTTGGAGTACCGTTAAGGATGGGGGGGCCAAGAGACAAAGGTGACTGGAACCCAGGCCTGAATTTAACAAGACTCTATCTGTTCATCATCGATCTGAAATGAAGTCTTGTGTCATGATATGAGTGAGTGACTGTGGTCATATCTAAACCCCCATATTTCTTTCAACTAGAGGGATTTTAGAATATGAATTTAGAGTTCAAAAAGACCTCAGTCCAATTCCTCCCTTTACATGAATCTGAAGCTGTCAATCAACTAGCATTTATTAAACTCCTACTAGGTGTCAGACACTGTACTAAGTGTTGCCCTTCGTATTCACAGAGTTAGTGATGGAAGTTTAAAAGTGAGTTTGCTTTCTCCCTCTCCCTGGGCCCTTCCCAGTGCCCTAGCACATTGGCAACCTAGAGTTGGTCGGTTGGTGTCTGTTAGGGAAGAGGACCAGACTGTGGCTAATCAGACCAATATGAGCTCCGAATGCTCTGTCACAGGTGGTACACAAATAGTCCCAAAGAATATTTGGGATGGATAGTCTAACTTTGCACATCTCACATTTCTTCAGAACTAATTCAATTCTGCTTTGCCTACAGGCAAGTTTGTAAATATTTGTTGATTGGTTGCTGGATTCTGTGAATGCATTCAATGACTACTACCTTTTTGGGATTTAGAGCTGGAATCCATTAATCAATCAACAAACTTTCATGGAATGACTACTGTGCATCAGTCTGTATGCTAGGGAACTGGAAACTTGGTAACAACAATAAAAATTCTCTGCCCTCAAGCATCTTGAGTTCTTTCAAAGAAACCACATTATACATCTAGAAATACAAAGTAATTTCAGATAGGATAGGATAGAAGTCTTTGGAAACCATTTATTCTAATTGTCTCACAGAGAGACACAGAGAGAGTAAAGGTAAAAGGCTGGAACAGAATTTGTTATGCTTCATCTGAAGTAAAAAAAAAAAAAAAGCAAGGGTAGCAATTCTGGTCTCAGATAAAGCAAAAGTAAAAATAGACCTAATTGAAAGAGATAAGGAAGGAAAGTACATCTTGATAATGGATACCATAAACAATGAAGTAGTAATGATACTTACTAAATGTATATGCACCAGTGGTAGAGCATCCATATTCCTAGAGAAGATATCAAGCCAGTTACAGAAAGAAATAGAAAGCAAAACTTTTTAAGTGGGGGACCTCAACCTTTCTCAGAATCAGATAGCTCTAACCACAAAATATATAAGAAAGAAACCAGGGAGGTTAATAGGATCCTAGAAAATTGGAGAAAATTTAACAGAGACAAAAGAATACACCTTTTTCTCAGCAGTGTATGGAAATTTCAAAAAATTGATCGTGTATTAGAGCATAAAGCTTCACAATCAAATGCAGAAAGGCAGAAATGTAAATGTTTCCTTTTCAGACCTTGATGCAATAAAAATTATATTCAATAAAGGGCCAGGGAAAGATAAATGAAAAGCCAATTAGAAATATTCCAACTGTCCCTCCAAAGCTCAGTTCAAGTGAAGCCTTTCCTAGTCTTCCCATGCTGTTGATGCTCTCTCTGAGACTGCTTCCTATATTTTTTAAAAAATACTTATGTGTATTGAAACTTATGTGTACTTATTTATACACACATCCAAATGTGTAGATATTGTTTCCCCAACAGAATTTAAGTTTGTAGAGGGCAGGAACTGTTTATTTTGAGGTTTGTTATCCCAAGACCTATTCTATAGGACAAGAGAATAGTCTCAGATGTATCTTGTTCTGGTGAATTATCTCAATTATTGAGATTAAGTGACTTGCTCAGAACAGCACAGATTATATGCATCAGAGAAAAGATTTTACCCAAGTTGACTTGTCTCCTAGACCAGGGCTTCTTAAAACTTTTTCCACCCTTCGTCCCTTTTGTCCAAGAAATTTTTATGTGATGGGGGTGTATAGGTATATAAAATAGGAATGCAAATCAAACATTTGCTGATAACATCATAATTTGGTAACACCCCCCCCCACATTCCGCTATGCAAATCCATATGGGGTTTTGACCCACAATTTAGGAAACTTTATCCTACACCAGCTCTCTAGTTACTATACCAAGCTGCATTTTATTCTTAGCAGGTAGTAAAGTATCTGGCATATAGCAAGTCCATAATAAAATCCTATTGGTTGATGGCCAGCATATGGACCCAAAATCAGAAAGAAGAGTTTATATCTAGCCTCAGATATTAGCTGTATGATCTTGAACAAGTCACTTAAATTCAATTGACCTCAGTTCCACTTACCTCAAATGAAATATTAGGACAATAATAGCACTTAATAAATGTTTATTCCCTTTCTTTTAAAATGCTAATTTAATAGACAAATTAATTTATTATGTGTGCTTTTAAAAAAATAGCCCATTCTTGATCTAACTTTAGGAAGTCAATCAACAAGATTTTTTCTAAAGCCTCTTATCTATACTAAGTAGTAGAGATATAAAGAGGGAAAACAAAAATAAGTTGGGAGGGGAGAAATGAATTTTAGGAAGATAGGAATCTCTGCTTACAGTATAGTGCAGGGATAAAACACAAAGCTTTCTTCATCAGTGTTTCTGATGGAATTCATCAATATATCCATTCATTCAAATAACTCATATTAAGTGGCTGCTCTATGCAAGGCCCTGTAATAGAAATCCAAAAACCCAAAAGCAGCCTCTATCCTGAAAGAGTTTACGTTATATTAGAATGGTGTTAGTATCCTCTTCAAGGGCAGAATCACAGCTCATCCCAACCTTCTGATCTTGGGGAAAGGGGGTGAGGGGTCTTGCCTCTATCTTCACCAAAACTCTACACTTGTGGGCTCTTTTGATGTTGTTTGGGTATTCTTTAAGAGTTCTTGAAATTCTTTTTTTTTTAATTCAATAGTATTTTATTTTCCCAATTACATCAATACTTTTCAACATTCATTTTTGTAAGAGTTTGAGTTCTAATTTTTTCCTTACTTCCCCACTCCTCAAGATAGCAAGCAATCTGATATAGGATTTACATGTACAATCATTTCAAACATTTCCATATTAGTCATGTGAAAATAAATTTGCATTAGAAGGTAAAAAACCACGAGAAAGAAAAAACAATGAAGAAAGATGAAAACAGTATGCGTCAGAGGATCAGAAATTTCTATCTGGCAGAGATCTTACGGGTCACTGAATTCAGTCACCTCTTTTTATAATGGATAAAACGGAGGGTTTTACATTAAGTGACTTGAGCACACTGGTAGCTGTCTGGAGTGGGATTTGAACTCCAGTCTCTCAATTTGTTGTCCTACGAAGCTCTCTCTCCAAAGTGGAATAACTGGAAGTCAAGATTTTCATGAATTATTTCAGATCTATAGAGCAGTGATGTCATGACTCAAATAGAAGTGATAACTAATAATCTATAAATAAGATATCCTGAGGCCATATTTTGACTTAGTTTTAAAATGCAATATTATCTATATTTTTGGTACTTCAATTTATTTTATTAAATATTTCCCAATTACATTTTTAAATATAGAGCTCTTGTCATTCTGTGAGTGCCAATGGAGCATCCTGGCCATTGCTACATGTACAGCCTGCTATTTTTCTGGGATATATCTCCCCAAAGCTTTTTTTCTATCCTGTCCTAGGAGAAAGTCATTGATTGTGATCTATTGAAGTCTATTCAAAAGCCTTCATGCATCCCTCCTGAAAAGATAGGAACAGATACCTGTAACATTTCACAAATGAGTAGTATTGTATAATGGATACAGAGTCGGAGAAACAGGGGCCCCACCCCAGTTTTTCCATTTTTACTACTTCTGGACCTGGAGGAAGGCAGAACTGAGTTGAAATCTGGCCTCAGATACATCTTAGCTGTGTAACCCTGAGCAAATCATTTCACCTCTGCCTGTCTCAGTTCCCTCTCTGTAAAATGGGGATATTATGTCTTTCCTAAGTTCAATGCAATCCAACATGTATATTTATTAAGTATCCACGATATGCTTTGATACCTTAGTTTTTTTCAATTCAATCCAGTATGCATTTACTACATGATTTTGGTATCTTAGTTTCCTCATATGTCAAATAAAATGGTTGACTTAATGGGCCTCTGAGTTTGCTTCTAAATTCTGTAATTTATGACTCAATGGAGACCTGGGATGCAGAACAGAAGATATCCTTTGTCATGGCCAGTACCTCTTCTTAGCTAGTGAATTCTTCCCTCTCCCCAATTTTATTTACTTAAAATTATTTCTTGGATCCTCATTGATATGGGGAAGATGTGGATATGAGAACATTCTGAATATAGATTTCAGTCCTCCTTGGTTAGTATCTCTATTCCTTAATACTTGCTTTATAAGGAAGGAATCTCATTCTCCAAGGGATGGGGAAGGGGAAATAGGAAAGCGCTAGGTCCCTTAAAGCCTCCATTCTAAGTTGGGCATTATTGAATTTAGACTCTAAATGTTTTTTTCTTTTTTTTTCACAAGTCCTGCAGGCCAAATCCAAGGGGCACAGTTAAACCAGAGCATTGTAGACAAGATTTAGAGATCTTAACAGACCATGTTCTCTCTTCTCTCCTCCCAGGCAGATCAAAGTTTCTGTATTCTTCTAAATGGACAAATCAAAACAACAAGCATTTGTTAAGTTCTTACCATGTATCAGGAATTGTGTTTAAAAACTAGGGATGTAAAGAATGGCAAAAACCAGTCCACAATCAAAAAGAAGGCGATGTTGCTTTTTGGGTCATCCAGGATTAAGTAATCTAGTTCACTTCAACAAAACCTTAGAAAATAAATGTCTCATGTATATTGTACCTGATGAAGTTTCCTTCTACAGGATCATAGAGGCCCTCTAAATTGGTGTAGATCAACCTTCTCATTTTACACAGGGGGAAACTGAGATCCAGAATTGCCTGAGGTCACAAAAATGACCCAAGGAGGGATTCAAACATCCTTGTTGTTGTGTTGTGTCCCAGTCTTAGTGACCCCATTTGGGGTTTTCTTGGCAGGAATATTGGAGTAATTTGCATTTCTTCTCCAGGCCATTTCACAGATGAGCAAACTGAGAAAAAGAGGATTAAATGACTTGTCCAAGGACATATATTACTAAATATCTGAGGTTGGATTTGAATTCATGAAGATGAATTCCTGATTCCAAGCCCACTGATCTATCCACTGTGCCACCAACTATCTCACAAACATTTATTAAGCACCTGAAAGGTACAAAGCACCTGATGGAAGTTTTCTTTTCATTTATCCAGCAAATATTCAGCCAGCATCTGCCTGTGCACAGACAGAACACTGTGTTGATAGATAAATAGATAGATAGATAGATAGACAGACAGACAGACAGATAGATAGATAGATAGATAGATAGATAGATAGATAGATAGAATTATAATACCGTGCTATCCCTTCCTTCATAGAACTTAGAATTTAAAACAAGCAGATGAGATATGCATGAATGACTTTAACTCTCTACCAGTAAATTATTGTATTTTAGGGTTTGGGGGGACTCTATCATGGGACTAGATTTCCCTAGGAAGTACAAAATACACGGAGGATCATGAATGAATTTCTAACTAAAACTGTTTAACGTGACACTTCAGGTTTTCTGACTAGGAAACCAGTCAGTGCTCATTTTTGGAATTAGCACCTTAGGTCTCTAGCTTGAGGGAGGGAGGTGCTCCACAAAGGAAATTTTTAACTAAATTTTTTATAAATTCATGCATAATCTCACAAAAATCTTTTTTGGGAGGGAGGCAAAATATTTCATTTTGGACTCATCAGTCTAGAACTCAAAAATCTAAAAGCAATTTTTTAAAAAAAAAAGTTTTACATGTAACTGGGAAAAATTTTATATGTTTACAAATTATGTGTGTGTGGATGTAGGTTTATTTACTCTTCTGAAGTCCTTAAATTTCTTTCTTAAGTGTAAAGTTAACCCTGTTTTCTAGGAAAGCATGCAAAACTTAGCAGGCTGAAAGCATAAGCCTGTGAATTTACGATCTCAGAAGTAAGCCAAAAACGAAAGGATAATCTCGAATGTGGTCACACGGTTTTAGATTTTTTAGCCACGGCAGTTTTCACAGACCTTCTAAGACATGGATGGGTTTCAATCTTCACTGGGGGAGGATTGACTGTTTTACTTGTAAAATACCAAAAGGTGGGTGGGACTAAATAGTTTTTGAAAATCCCTTTAGCTCTTACATAATATCATAGATTTAGAACTGGACCATCTTTACATGGCTCTCTTCAACAATGAAATGTTTCAAACCAGCTCCAATTGTTCAGTGAAGAAAGCCATATACACCCAGAGAGAGGGATATGAAATGTGGACCACAACATTTTCATGCTCTCTATTGATGTTTGCTTGCATTGGGTTTCCTTTCTCTGATTTTCTTTTTCTTATAGATTCGATTTTTCTTGCACAGCAAGATAAGTGTGGAAATATGTATACATATATTCGATTTGTCAAGTATTTTAACATAATTAACATGTAGTGGATTTCCTCCCATCTAGGGGAGGGGTGGGGATTGGGGTGGGGGGAAATTTGTAACAGAAAGCTTTGTAAGGGTCATTGTTGAAGAATTACTCATACATATGTTTTGCAAATAATAAAGCTTTAATTAAAAAAAAAAAACTGCACCATTTTTGTCCAAGGATTCTTAACTTTTATTTTGTATGCTGTATCCCTTCAGCCTTCTGGCAAAACCTCTGGATTCTTGTCTCATAATATTTTTAAATGGTGAAACATAGGAAATCAATTATATTGAAATAAGAATTTTGAAAATACACCCATCTTAAGAACAGTCCAACCCTCACTTTTCAAATGGGGCAAATGAGGCTCAGAAAGGGGAAAGGATTTAGGGTTAGGATTACAGAGTTCAGATTGGCACCCAAGCCTTCTGATCCCAAAGCTATTGCTGTTTAGACTGCAATGTGTGGATAATGTCCAGAGGACAGTAAACATGGCAAGGATTAGATTTCCTATGTAGATTTCCAAATCTGAGAGCCACCCTAGGGACCAACTTAAGGCTGTCTTTTTAGACAAAGAAGGCCGACTTGCTTTAGGGTGGGGGCTTCAACCCAGGCAAGTGCTATTTGTAGGTTTTAGAATTCTATGTGATTTATTCGATCTCTCAAATATTTTAATTAATTATAATTAATAATAATTAACATGTATTAGACTTCCTGTCATCTAGGGGAGGGAAAATTTTGGAACAGAAAGCTTTGCAAGGGTCAATGTTGAAAAATTACCCATGCATATGTTTTGCAAAAGCTTAAAATGCTTAAAAAAAAAAAAAAAAAAAAAAAAAAGAATTCTATGTGACCTATTTCCTGGAAAACCTTTCCTAGTAAAGAGTCCGTGAAGGTGGGTCTAACCCCTCCTCCTTGCTGAGGCTGGGGATTAGATTAGTGGCAAGAGTCGGGGTCCAGAGGCGCAAAGATGCAGTTCTGAGAACCGTGGAAATCTCTGGGTTCGAGGAAAGCTCCCGGCCGGGGAATTCCTTTCTCCGATCGTTTCCCTGAAGAGAGAAGGAACCCCGCTTGCTTTCTCCAGCCGGGCTGGGGATCTAAAACAGGTCTAAAGCGTAACTGCGAGGCGCCCTGGGCAGTCCCGGTGCTCTGAGGTACTATCCCTGGCCCAAAGAAGTCGGGACGGAGAAATAGAGCTGCCCCTCCTCCAAGACAGATGAGTACCTCCGGGGAGCGTTAGTCCGTTTGTTCCGTTCGGGATCCAGCAAGTCTAAGGCTCTGATAGTTCACTTTTTTTTGGGGGGGGGAACCCCGAGCAAAGGGCAGTAAGCTCTATTCAAAAAAGTGCTAAATAAGTGCATATCTCCTACTTAATGGGTGCTTTATAAATGTTTGTTGATTGGTTAATTGATAGTGTATTATAGTTGTAATGGATTGGAATTGGAGATCAGGGTTCATATGATCGACTACTCTGAAAGACTTATGACGGAAAATACTGTCATCTCTAGAGAAAGAACTGATTGTGGCTGACTACAGATCGAAACATACTTTTAAAAATTTTTTGGGGGGAGGGGAATCTATATTTTTCTTTTTCCAGAAACATACTTTTATATAAATTTGTACATAACTTCACTTATGCCTTCTGATGGAGGAGGCAGGAAGGGAGGGAGTGTTTGAATACAGATCGAAACATACTTTTTTTTAAATTTATTTTTTGGCGGGAATCTATATTTTTCTTTTTCCAGAAACATTGCTTTTATACAAATTTGTTCATAACGTCAAACGTGCCTTCTCATGGACGGGGGAGGAAGGGAGGAAGTATCTGAATACAGATCGAAACATTTTTTTAAAATTTTTTGGGGGGGAATCCATATTTTTCTTTTTCCAGCAACATACTTTTTTACAAATTTGTTCATAACTTCAAACGTGCCTTCTCATGGAGGGGGGAGGAAAGGAGGAAGTATCTGAATACAGATGAAAACATGTTTTTTTTTTTTAATTTATTTTTTTTGGGGGGAAATCTATTTTTTTTTCAGAAACATACTTTCATATAAATTTGTGCATAACTTCACATGTGCCTTCTCATGGAGGGGGCAGGAAGGCAGGGAGTGGCTGACTACAGATTGAAACATATTTTTTTAAATGTATTTTTTGGAGGGAATCTATATTTTTCTTTTTCCAGCAACATACTTTTATATAAATTTGTACATAACTTCATATGTGTCTTCCCATGGAGAGGGGAGGAAGGGAGGGAGTGTCTGACTACAAATTGAAACATACTTTTTAAAATGTATTTTTTGGGGGGAATCTATATTTTCCTTTTTCCAGCAACATACTTTGATATAAATTTGTGCATAACCTCACATGTGCCTTCTCATGAAGGGCAGAGGAAGGCAGGGAGTGTCTGACTACAGATTGAAACATACTTTTTAAAATGTATTTTTTGGGGGGAATCTATATTTTTCTTTTTCCAGCAACATACTTTTATATAAATTTGTGCATAACTTCACAT
>JAJPUD010002937.1:95306-152296 GCA_023553655.1 Myrmecobius fasciatus
TCTATATTTTTCTTTTTCCAGCAACATACTTTTATACAAATTTGTTCATAACTTCACATGTGCCTTCTCACAGAGGGGGTAGGAAGGGAGGGATGTGTGACTACAGATTGAAACATACTTTTAAAAAATATTTTTTGGGGGAAATATATATTTTTATTTTCTCAGTAACATAAAAATTTTTGCATAATTTTACATGTACCATCACATGGGGTGAGGGAGAAGAGGAAAGGAAGAAGTATTTGAATACAGATTGAAACATTTTTAAATTTTTTTTGGGGGGTCTATATTTTTCCTTCTCCAGTAACATACTTTTATTAAAAAATTTGCATAATTTCACATGAGCCTTCTCATGAAAAGGGGAGGAAGGGAAAGTATCTAGAACTCAAAATTAAAAAAAAAAGTAAAACAATGTACATGTAACTGGGAAAATTTGTATATAGATATGGGTGTGTGTGTGTGTAAAATGAGTTGGGTTCCTTTTCTAATTTGTGCAACCTTATGACTCTCAACTTATAGTCTTTTACATATGTAAGAAATTGAGAGGAAGAGATTGAGGAGGATCAGGAGGTCAGTGAAGAGAGTCTGCATGTAAAGTCTTTTACAACCTGACTCCAATGTATATTAAGAAGCTTATTGTACATTATACCACTTCATGCACTCCTAGGATCTAACTAAACCAGACTTTTGCTAATTTTTATACTTGATGTCTGTCTTCTCCCTGCTTCTCCACAGGTCCCTTTGAAATGTGTACCCTGCCCCAACAACTATTTCTGGCTTGGACAATCTTTAGTTTTCTTCAAGTCTCATCTCAAGTACTACTTTCCACACAAGGCATATCCTAATTTCTGCTGCTCCTCCTCCACCATCTTGTAGCCAACCTCACAAAATCACCTTTTGGGGCTTATATTTTGTATATACTTATAGCTGTACACAGTATCTTCCCATATGGAATGGATTGAAATGCTCCTTGAAAGCAGCTTCATTTGTGCCTATGTCCAGCATATATTAGTACCGAATAAAATACTTGTTGATTAAGCTCTCCCTCCCTTTCTCTACTTCTCTTCCTCCTTTTTATCCTTTTTCACTCTCACCTTTCCTTTCTTCTCTCTTCTTTTTTCCCTCTTCCTCCCTTTCTTCTTCTCTCCTTTCTCTTCCCTTCCTTTTTCTTTCCCTCTTTATTCCTTCACACCTGAGTATGTGTATGCATATGTGTGTCACCTATCTGAACTGTCAAAAGGTAGAGTATGAGGCAGTAGTGAAGAATATTCAGTGGGGAAAAAGGAAAATCAGAGGACATGGGCTCAAATCACAACTCTGCTATTTGCTAGCAGACCTTTAAAAGGAATTAATTTTCATCTATGGGCCTCAGTTTCCCTGTTCATAAAAATGAAGGTTGGACTAGATGTCATCTGAAGTGCTTTCCTGCCCCAAACCTAATACAACCTGACATTTATCGTTTGCAGATCAATTCACATATATGATGGATTTCATGTGAGCCTCATAACCAATGGGAGGCTTACAGGCTATTTTTATTCTATTTTTTGCAGATGAAGAAATTGAGAATCATCAAGATTAAGTGACTTGCTCAGGGTGGAACAGCTAATAAATAATGGAGGAAGGATTTTAAATCAGGTCTTCCTGGCTCCAGAGGTCCAGCAGTGGAGACTGGCTAGCCAGTTGAGGGCCCAGTGAAGATATGGACCAATTCTGAGTTTTGAATATCAATTTTTGGAACCCTAAGAAATGGACAGGAGTGGAGTGGAGAGAAAAATCATCTCTATAGATGGTTGGGGAAGATTTCAAATCCAAGACCCTCAGGAAAATTTGAGATCTGTATTCCTATATCCCCTCACCTCACTTCCACTTCCTTTCCAGGAAACTGAAATAATAACTCAATTTTACAGTGCTTTGCTCACAACCTATTTAGAAAGTAGTGCAAAAATAGTCAATTACACAAATGAGAATTTGGGGGAGAAAACACATAAAATCACTTCTGCTATTTAGTTGGCTTTGTGTACATAGGCTAGTAACAAAACCGTTCTTACTAGCTGTGTAACGCTGGTCAAGTCACCTTACCGTTTGCCTCAGTTTCCTCATCTGTAAAATGTTCTGAAGAAGGAAATGACACCAGTATCTTTGCAAAAACAAACAAAAACCAGACAAAAAAGTTCAAAAAGGGTTCAAGAGTCAGATAACAATAGAAAAACGGGGCCAGACAACTTTCCCTTTGATTCCACCTCAGCACCCTAACTCCAACCCAGTTTTCCAAAGCAATATGTTTTACTCCATGCTATACTTCCCTAAATGTGTGGTATTTCCCAATTAGAATATAAACTGCTTGAGGGCAGAGATGCTTTGGATCTCCAGCACTTAGTTTAGTGCTTGGTATAGAGCAAGCACTTAATAAATACTTTTCCCCTTCACTTATTAATTCTTTCTTCCCTTTGTCGTCCTTCGGGGTAATATCCCAGTGATCCTGAAGTCACCTAACCTGTCTCAGTTTCCTAACCAGGCTCAATCTCCTTCCCTCTAAAATAAGGAAAATAACCACATCTCTCTCCTATGATTTGGACTAAAATGAGATAATGATGAATACAAAACGCCTTACAAACTCCAAACAAATATTTGTCTTAAAAAAAAAAGAAAAGAAAACATTGATTTCATTGCTTGGAGGAAATGATAGGCGCCTTCTCCACAACCTGTGTAGACTATAAGGGACGTGAGGGTACATTTGTCCTGGGCCTTTACCGGTCTGAGACGGAACTCGAATGCCGCCCCTCCTTACTCGTTAATCGAATCTGGATGTGTTTCGTCTCGATTTTTTAATATGGACCTCTGACTATGCGTCCTGAATCGAAACTAGAGCTCAGGGCTCTAAGCCCAGGTACCACGAACTATTGCGAGGTACGCACTATTTAAAGATGACCAGTGTTCCTCAGCTCACCACGTAGCCCGGGGCTGTAAACTCTTAAGGGCCAATTCGCCGCTACTTGGAGACAATTTGAGGCCGGAAAGGGCCTCAAATTTGTAGCTAGAAAATAGCTAGGGGATCCTTCACTCTTTCCTGCAAATGTGGAAACTGAGACTCTGTCCCCAAAGCGGACTACTTGCTCAAGGCCACACACCAGTTCTAAGTAGCCGGTCTCGCCAACCCCAACTGGAACTTCCTTCTTTAGTTCATTCAATCCTTTACCCTCCTCCACCCACACTTCCCCATCACTGGGACTACAAGAGGTGGGGTGGTGGTGCACCAATCACCTAGTTCCCCAGGAAAGTAGACTCTAGGGAAGGGTGCGCTCTTTGAGCCAAAACAGAGCCATTTCTAGAGGCCGGCAGCCGCAGATCGGCGTCTGGGCCCGCTGCCTGGAGAAGTACGGAGGGACATTGGGTGCGGCAGCCGGCAAGTCCTAGATCCTTATTCCCCTTCCAGACACTTAAGAAAAGGCACAGAGCTAAACTGATCTCTCCTTCCCCCCAGGCGCTCGCCCCATATAAATAAAGGCAATAAACAAAGGCAGTGTAGTACAATGTCTAGGGAGACATCAGGAAAACCAGTATTCAAGTCCCATCCCTGATATCTACTGGTTACATCAGTGTGACCCATATAAATAATGGCAATAAACAAAAGCAGTGAAGTACAATGTCTAGGGAGACATCAGGAAACCAGTATTTAATTCCCATCCCTGACATCTACTGGTTACATCAATGTGACCCAGGGCCTGTCACTTCTTTCGGTTCTAGTTTGCTTTAGCCAATGCCCATCTACCGAGGTGAGTAAGTCAGCTATCGTTTATTAAATATTTACTTACCAGGCACTGAGCTAAGCACTAGGGACACAAAGAAAGGCCTTTAGATATAGACATGTGTAACATTCACAAATATAACATTCATATATGATATAAATAACAATACTTATGTAAAAAAATAGCCCCTGTCCCTAAGAAGTTTACATTCGAAAGCGGGAGATGATAATATAATATTGTCATATATATGACATGATATATACGAAAATATAACATAATGTGACAAAATAATTTTATTATTTAATATGATTTAGATTATAAACTTATAATTTAATATAATATGACAGATCATTTATATTACAAATTTATAATTTAATATAATATGACAAAATAATTACTATATACATTGAATTTTAAAAAACAACGCATAAGGTACCACAGTTAAGAGTCACGAGGATGTGCTTTAAACTCCCACCTCGGACAGTTACTTAGCTGTGTAACCTTGGCCAATTAGTTCACTGTTCTGTGCCTTAATTTCCCCCTTTGAATAAGACAGGCTTTTAATTCGATGACCTCTTGAGATAGATCCCTTCCGGCTCTAAATCTATATAATCTTATATATGAATATATATATGTATATATATATGTAACCTGTGTTTCCGCAATCGGGAGTCCCCTACGGTCTACACCCAAGGAGGAACTCCTGGATCCTAGTTAACATAATTGTAATAAAAGCTTCCTGTTTAGATCTCCCTTAGCTGTTGTTTCGCTTTAGAAAGCGCTTTACTATAGTTCCGCACCTGTTCCCGCACGGAGGAAACCCTTCCCCTGGGGGCATTACTTAGTTTATACATTATTCCCACGGAGTTTCTCCCCGGGTCACACAAAGGGAAACTAGTCTCATATATAACAACACATCGAGATAGCCAACAACAAACGTACAAAATAAGCCACAATCTAAGATCTGAAACAACACTCTCACTTGGCCCCAACACGCGCGGCCCCGGAAGCATTCTCCAAAGTTGAAGTGATGACTAGAGGCGAACGCGAAAGAGCAAAATGAGACCCAAAGAGATTTGGAACTCTCGACCTCCGTAAGAAGGACTCCCATTCGAGCGATGAACCCAGCTCCACGCCCAGCCAACCCTTTCCTCCCCTTCTCCCTCCTCCTCCCCCCGCAGTGGGACGTCTGGCCCACTCGGCCCCAAGTGCCAATTGGCAACCGATTTCAGTTCTTTTGTTAGTCGATCTCTCAGCCAATATGGGCACATTTACATACAAAAAGACCCCTCAGGTTAAGAGGCTTATTTTGTCCTTCTCCAGAGCCCCAGTGGAGAGGGAATTCCCCCCAATCATAAGTATTTGTTGTGCTGAACGAAACACTTATTTTCCGAGGATCTGTTCCGGGTTCACCTCCTCCCGAGGGTCTTATTGTTAATGTTGGTCACAGCCTCGATTTACCTCAAAGCTCCTTCCTCACTCTAGAATGCCAACTGTGGGAAGGCAGGCACTTTTTGATTTTATTTTATTTTTCCTTTGCATCCCCGGAACATCGCTAAGCGTCCGGCCTCCGCAGGCCTTCAATCAGTGTTTGCTGACTGATTGAAATATCCAAAAGTACGATGGGCCGCTGCGTTAGGTAGTGAGCTCCTTGTCAGTAGGTATCCACTGGGAAAGGCTGGACTGCTTGCTACTCTAACCGGGATGTTTTCCAGGGGACGCTACCCACCAGTTTTTCTCGTGAGCTGCTCGGGGGTAGGAACCGTTTCGCTTTTGTCTCTGTCTCCAAGGGCCTAGTCCAGAGTCTGACATCTAGTAGGAACAAAATAATTAAGATCGAAATGAATGAACCGCACTGCCGTGCCAGGCATTGGCATCGCCGCCTGTTCCCAGGGGCAAGCTCCTCAGAAACTGGGAGGGAACTCACCGTAGCCCGAGTTGGGCTGGGCAGGGCTGGGTAAGGTGAGGTGAGGGGAAAGCGGCAGCTCCCGAGCTCCCCAAGGGGACTGCCGGGGGCTTGGGACCGAGCACTGGCAACTTCTGGCCACCCTTTCACTCCCGCGCCGCCGCCGCCGCCGCCGCCGCCTCCTCGGGCAGCCCGGGGCGCGCAAAGCGGTCCCGCGCTAGCAGCCCGCCAGGCTAGAAAAGGCGGCTAATGCCTGCTGCGGCGGCAGCGGACGCTTCCCTCCCCCTTCCTCCTCCCTTTCCTTCCTCCCCCCTCCCCCTCCTCTTCCCTCTCCAGTACCCCACGCCGGCAGCCCCTTATAACCAGTCTCGCCGCTCCGACCCTCCTGTATGCCCTTCGGCCATTGCCCCCCTACCCCTACCCGGATCTCCCCAGCCCCATTGCCTAACTAGGGCTCTTCCCCCTCTGCCGCGCCGGCAGCCAAAGGGTTAACCTCCGGCAAATCCCCGGGTCCTCTAGGGGTAAGGGAGGGCACGAGTGGGGTGGGGTCCCGCCAGTGCAGCTAGTCCCGGGGGCGAGTTGAGCGCGTCCGGCTCGGGTCATCTATGCCAGACAGGCAGCTAGGCACCTACCGGCAGCCAGTTCCGACAGCACCAGGTAGGGCCAAGGCCGGGAAAGGAGGGAGGGAGGGAGGGAAGGGAAGGGAGACCTATGCCGGATCAGGGTTCGGACTCCGGGTCTGTCCGGGGTCTCTTAGAACCTTGGGGATCTGAGCAGGCTGCGCGCTACATTTGGTACCCGGGTTCCGGCTCTCTGCCACTCATTGTGTGACCTTGAACTCTCAATCGCTCAAAGCATTTTTAAGAAGCATACTGTGTCCCAAATGTGCATCGAGCTGGGGATACAAATATAAAAGTGAAACACTTCCTGTCCTCGGAGATCTTTCATTCTACTGAGCAAATTAACCTACGTGAGCCTCAGTTTCCTTTTCTGTAAAATGAAGGGGTTGGGCTGTTTGAAGGGACTAAAAGGCCTTTCCAGTTCAAAATCTAGCCTCCTATGATTGTAGCTACTTCTTCCAAAGCTCAGTTCAAGGTTGGCCTGCGAGCAGGGCTTGTGGGGAGCAAAGATGTTACGAGGTAACAAACTGCTCCAGTCTCCTTCTGCGGGTCGCCAGGGGGAGGGAGAGGAGGAAATCTGAATAGCGCTGCTTTTCTACGTTTGAAAAGGCCATTTTAGGGGGTTCGTGATGCATCAGAACTGGAGGATCGGTGTCTGTCCAAGGATGGGGGAATACGGAGTAAAGGGGGGTGGGAATCACAAGCCCTAAGGGTCCTTCTGGCTGTCTGACAGGAGAGAAAGGATGTGGGTATTTGAGTGTGAATGGGGAACTACTTTTGTCGGACCTTTGGAGCTGAGAAGGGCGTTTGAATCCGTCCGAACCACTGGAATGGGGGTGGGGTCGGGAATGGGGGAGGGGGGGATGGAGTAAAGCCTGAATCAGGAAAAAAAAAAAAGACAATTTTCCTGCTCTCTGTGAGATTACTTTCTGTAGGGCCAGCACAAAATGTAGAAATAGAACAAAGAAAATTGAACTCCGAAGGTGCCGAGACAACTCTGAGGAAGAGAATCAGAGAAGGCTTTATGTAGGAGTAAAATTTAACCTTAAAGAAAAAAAAAATTCTGGGAGTTAAAGAAAAAAAAATAAAGATTCTGGGAGTCAAAGATGAGAAAATTCATTCTAGAGATTATTCTGACGGTGATGACCATAATATTAATAGCTAACATTTATAGAGCTCTTACCATGACCCTTTAAAGAAGGTACTTCTGTTCTTCTAATTTTACGGAGATCTAGGGAAATTAGGCCTCAGTTTCCCAACCTATAAAATTAGAATAACAGAAGGAAAGTGAAGTTAAATGACATGCACTGGTGACCAAGTCGAGGTCGGCAATCCAACCGTAGTTTCAGCTAGCCTGAGTTACTCCCTTCTTTTCACTGCAAGGCCAAGGAAGAGAGGAAGAGGAAGAAGGATTTTTTTAAAACACAGGAGCTGCATGTGGAAATGATAGTTACATATAAATATATATGTACTTCCATTTTGGAGTGCTTTAAGATATTAGATTGAGTGTTTGACAGTATTAGGAAGACCTGGCATCAAATTCTATCTCATACACTATATGTGTGACCAGAGGCAAGTCACTTCCTTAACACTTGTAAGCCTCAGTTTCCTCATCTATGAAATGGAGGTAATATACTCTCCTTATCATGCTTATGTGAGTGAGGCTCCAGCAATATAATCTATGCTGCTCTTTATCTATGTTAGTTGTTATTATTAATTCACTTTTACCTCAAATCTTGTCTAACTTTCTGTGACTCCATTTAGGGTTTTCTTGGTAGAGATACTGACATGGTTTGCCATTCTTTTCTCCAACTCATTTTTACAAGTGAGGAAACTGAGGCAAATAGGGTGAAATGACTTGCTCAGAGTCACACAGCTAATAAGTATGAGTCAGATAGGCCAGGCACTCTATCCATTATACCACTTACCTATCCCAGAGCTAAGTCTCAGGTACTACCAATAGAATCATTACTCTTCTGCTAGTGAAGAAACTGAGTCAGCTAAAAGAGTTGAAATGATTAAAGTACTAAGTCTGAAATGTCAAAAGCAGGGCTTCTTGGTCCAAACCCCAGACTTTCTTTTTGCCCTCTAGAATGAAACTTGCAGTGTCTAACAAAGACTTGGAGAGGAAATCCTCTGGGCAACAGTCAAATGTGAGGATCCTTGTCTTGAGGAATAAGAATGGCTTTGCAATTGGGACTAGTGGAGATAGTTGCTATAGTAGCAGAATCCAGTATCCTGCAGGTGAGAGGTTAGGGCTTGTCTGAGGCTGGATTTGAATCTGGTCTCCCAGACCAGTGCTCTTGCCACTAAATCATAAAGTAACTCCTGTCTAGTAAGCCTTCTTTTCCTGATCGAAAGAAACTCATCAGGTCATTAGGGAATCCTGTTCAGAGGAAACATTCAGACGATGATCCACATTGGACTGATGTTCTGGAAACATCAGATTAAAATATTATCCTCTGCCACTGGAGGCAGCATAGAAAAGGGGATAAAGGGGCAAAGTAGAGTCAGCTTCAGAGTTAAACACTTAGGTTCCTCTTCTCTCTCTGATAACTCTTGTCTGTGACATCATCTCTGAGTGCCCTTGGAAGCTCTCTTGGAGATTATATGTGTTGCAGAAAAGTTGATGATCTACATGAGTGGATTCAGTGGGAGTCCTTCTGCCACTGGCTTCAAAGATCTTTGATGAGAAGAAAAAAAAAAACCATATTGTCTTTCTACCTCTTTCTGCCCCACCATTTCCTATTCAGTGGCTACACTTAACTGGAAAGGTTGTTGCTTTTCTGATTAGTTTAAATTTCTTAACTCTCTCTATATAATAATAAATTTAAAATGGACAATGCATATTTCCTCCCAACAATTAAGTGAGGTACATAGGAAGATTATTATTCCCTTTCCATCCCCAATCGCTTTTTCTTCATTTTTTAAAAACCAAATGAGAATGACAATCTGCATGACTGGTCTTCCTTGGACAGAGAGCTACATCATAGTAGTTAAGTACCTGACTCTGATTCTAATTTATTTTCCACCTGTCTCCAAGCTCAGTCTTTTTTCCACTGTTTAAACCCCTAAATATATGCTTAGGATCTGTAATTTCATCAGAAGATTTTGGGGGGTGGGGTGCTCCCACCAACCTTCTAGGACTTAATAAATCTTAATGGGTAAATTATTTATTTGAGGCACATAAGTCATTGATCCATTGTCATAAACAGAGATCCAGTCTGCCTCCAAAGGTAGTCTAATGCTTGGCACTAAGTCATGTTATCCCTATCTCTTTTTTTTTTTTGAGAGAAATGCTCTTTTGTCATTCTGCTCCAGTCTTAAATCTCAAAAGGTAAGCTAAAATGATCAAACAAGAAATATAAAAAAATAAATATAAATATATAAATTGTATATTTATATGTAATTGTTCTTTATATCCCTAGTACCTAGCACATAACTGGTGCCTAATAAAGCCCAGAGGGGAAAGATACATAAAATGTGTACTAATGTATACACACATAATATGTGCCTATATATACAGATTTCCACATACATACTTACATTCACATATATATAATAAGTGTTTTCATGTAAATATATACTACACATTGATATATATTCTTGTGTCTCTTTCCCCGCCCCCTAATAGAAACCTAAATGAAACCATTCCTGCTCTCTGTAAGCTTACATACTACTGGGTAGTCACAAGACAAAAAAAAACCAAGAGAATTTGTAACCACATATATTTATTTTTATATATACGCATATAATTGTATATCATAAGGAACAAGCATTTATTAAGCATCTACTGTGTCCCAGGCACTGTGCTAAGGACCTCACAAATTTGATCTAGGATGGAAGTGACCTCAGAGGAGGTCAACTAGTCCAATTTCTTTTCAAAAAAAATTAAATAAGGTTTTTTTTTGTGTTTTTTTTGTTGTTGTTTTTTTACCTAAAGGTATTTATTTTTTTTCTCCATCACACACTACTGAGAGAGAAAAAAAAATTAAAATTAAAAAAACCCTTTGTAACAAATAGGCATGTTCAAGTAAAACATTTTACACATAGTACAGTTGGGTCATGTAAGTTATGCAAAGTCACACAGATATAGGTTTGTATACATATGTAAATAAGTACATGTATATGTGTTTATGGATATGTGAATGTCTATTTGTTTGTGCACACATACAATTAAGGTATTATGAGCTCCTTATGAACAGGGACTGTCTTTCTCCTTTCTGTTTTCACTACTAAGCACAATACATGGCATACAATAATTGTTTAATAAATCTTACCTCCTAACTATGTGTGTGGCTGTGCTCCTTACACAGAAATTCACCTAATGAAATACACAAAGAATAGCACATTGCTAGCTCTGGACTGTGTGGGTATAATTTATTTCAAATATAATACCAGGGAAAGGGATAAACATTTATATAGCACCCATAATGTGTCAGACATTGAGTTAAAGGCTTTGCAGTTATTATCTCATTTGACTCTCACAATAACTCTGCTGTGATTATCCATATTTTACAATTGGGGAAACTGAGGAAAACAGAAATGAAGTGATAGTATCTGAGGTCTAGATTTGAATTCAGGGCTTCCTAACTCTAGATCCAGAGCTCTATGCACTGTGCTACTTATGTGTTTAACCAATAAATTCTATGGAACTATTAATTCTCATTAGAAATTATTAGAATATTAAAAAACAAAACAAAATAAAACAGAGGCAGCTAGGTGGCACAGTGGATAGAGCACCAGCCCTAAAGTCAGGAGGACCTGAGTTCAAATCTGGTCTCAGACACTTAACATTCCCTAGCTGTGTGACCCTGGGCAAGTCACTTAACCTCAATTGCCTCAGCAAAAAACAAACAAACAAACAAAAAAAAACTTTAGTAGTAAGCCCCAATTGGGATGGGGGTGGGGGTAATCTAAGTGTAAGCAGAGTTTGTTACCATTTTTGATGTGCTAAGGGCACTTATTCTTCAATTATTGCAATCTTGGATATTTTCTCCTACTGGTGCAACCCTTCTGGACCTTAGCAGAAAGTCTTTTGAATATGTGTAATAGTCAACCTTCTGGAGAGGGAGCTTTCTTTTAAAACTAATAATTCCCATTCACCAGGCAAACAGGAGCAAGTGACTTTTTCAGGTCACCCAGCTAGTGTGTCTGAGGCTAGATTTGTACTCTGGAAGATTAAGTCTTCCTGATTCCCCGATCAGTGCTCTATATACTATGGTACCCAACTATCACCCTGTTTAGAAGAGAATTGTATAAGGTAATTATGTTCAAGCCTTTAGGATAAAGGTTATAAATAATTAATTCACCATATATTGAGGATTATATTAATTGTATTTCATTGATCAATTAGATTCTTACTATTTGATCTAAGAATGTCATTGCTCTACTATTCTCCCTTCCCCCAGCCTGCCATTCCTAGTATTTCAAACTTGTCTCTGCATCCTTATGAATCATTACCACCCACTTTCTAGGGACTTTTGCTTCAAAACCACAATTTCCGCACTCCCTAAGAAACTGGCCAAATACTTTTGGAAAGAGCATGGGTTCTTTAGCCAGAGGACCTGGATTCAATTTTACTTGTTCAAGCAAGGCATTCAGCCTCCCTGGTCCTCAGTTCATTCTTTTGTAAAATCAGCAGGATAGACAAGATAAGGTCTTTTCCAGCTCTAGGGCTGTGAACCTACTGGAAGTACTGGGTATATAGTAGGCACTTAATACTTGTTTGTTAACTGACTATGGACTATGCAATTTCACAGTTGGGTACATATATATTTTTTTAAATTTCAATAATATTTTATTTTTCTAATCACATGTAAAGATAGTTTTCAACATTCATTTTTTTTCTGCCTGCCTCTTTTACCTCTCCTCTTCCTGAGAAAGCAAGCAATCTGATATAGGTTATACATTTGCAATCATTTTAAACATATTTCCATGTAAGTCAGGGTACATACAGTTGAAAGGTCATTAAATCCCATTGAGTTGTTCCACTTGAGGAAGCTATGCCCCAGAAAAGGGAAGTGACTTGCTTAAATTTCTAAAACTCATTTTCATCATAATCAAAATTTCAATCCAGGTCCCCACAATTTTAATTCAATTTTCTTTCTGCAGTACCACAGTAGAAAAGACCTTTTTTTCAACAATCTAGAATCAATAAACATTTATTAAACACCTACTGTGTACTAGGCATTATGCTAAGCTCTGGGGAAACAAAAAAGAGAAAGGCTCCCTGTCCTCAGGAGGCTTACAATCTAATGGGAGATGAGCAAACAAATATATTTGATGAATAGGAAGTACTCCACTGAGGGAAGGGACTAGAATTAAGAGGAGATGGACAAGGTGAGTTTTCAGTTGGCACTTAAAGGAAGCCAGGGATATCATCAGTAGGCAGAGTAAGGCAGAGAAAGTGATAGCATTCCAGGAATGAAGGACAGCCAGAACTGAGAGATGGATTGTCCTATTCTTGGAACTGTCAAGAAGCCAGGGACGCTGGCAAGAGAGTAATATATAAGAATACTGGAAAGGTAGTAGGGGATAGGGCTAGGTCATGAAGGTTTTGCTCCTGGAGACAATAGGGAGCCCCTAGAATTTATTAAACAGGAGAGTGCCATGATGGGACTTACATTTAAAAAAAAACCACATCTTTGGTGGTTAAGTGGAGTGGGGAAAGACTTGAAGCAAGCAGATCCCCCAGCAGCCATTGCTAAGATCCAGCTGGGAGGCAAGAAGAGTCTGTGTTTTGTGTTACATCAGAGAACATAAATGTGTAAGTCAAGAGCATAGGAGCTTTTTTATTTTATTTTATTTTATTTTTGTGAGGCAATTAGGGTTAAATGATTTGCCCAGGGTCATTCAACTAGGAAGTGTTAAATATCTGATGACAGATTTGAATTCAGGTCATCCTACCCTGCAGATTTTTTAAAAGAAGGAATTTTCTGATGATTATAGCCATTGAGCAGTGTGATTGTAGTTTCACAAGGAAAAAAGATCTATATTACTAAAGATATTTAGACAGTCTTTTTTATTTTATTTTGTTTTTTTACAATGAAGAATGTCACACAGCAATTTATTATAAATGATCAATTGTGCAAAAAAAATCTGTTGAGCAGGAAACTTTTGAATGGGGAAGTACAACAATTGAATGTGAGCACTGGGAATACAAGTATCTTAAAAAACAGAAAAGTTAATTATCATCACTTCATTATTATTTAGGAAATTTTGCTATAGTTTCAAACACTTGATAGAGAACCCCAGGGTTTTCCATGGGTTCAATTTTCAACTCCATGCATTTTTTTTCAAGCCCTAACCTCTGTCCTGAGCACTAATCTCATATTGCCCTTGTGCCTAGAATGTTCTTCCTCATAACTCAACATCCTGACTTCTCTGGCTTCTTTGAAGACTCCATTTTGAAGACTTTGCAATTTTAGACAGTCTTTTTAAAAAAACAGTATTTTATTTTTTCAAATACATGCAAAAATAGTTTTCAACATTCAACTTTGCAAAACTTTGTGCTCCATATTTTTGTCCCTCTCTTCCCTAGACAGCAAGCAATCTGATAGAGGTTAAACATGTGCAGTTCTTCTAAACATATTTCCATATTGTAATGCTGTGCAAGAAAAATCAGATCAAAGAGGGGAAAACACGAAAAAGAAAAAAAACAAGCAAACAATAACAAAAATACTATGCTTTGATCCACATGGTTTTCTCTCCAAGATGTAGTTGGCTTGGGGCAGCCAGGTGGCACAGTGGATAGAGCACCAGCTCTGAAGTCAGAAAGACCTGAGTTCATATTTGGTCTCAGACATTTAATACTTCCTAGCTGTGTGACCCTGGGCAAGTCACCTAACCCACAACTGCTTCAGCAAAAAAAAAAAAAAAAGATGTAGCAGGCTCTTTCCATCACAAATCTATTGGAACTGCTACGCAGTCTTGATAGGGTTCTCTGGTAGGGTTCTTGAATTATTGTTTGAGATTGGACTAGATATTTGGGTCCTGACTGATTCATATTAAATGTAAATAGCAACCATTTATGCTTTGGCCATTTATGCTAGAAAATCTGAGAGTCTTCCCCTCCCAGAATTTATTTAGATTTTTTTTGAATAGGTGAAAGAGGAGATTCTTCGCCTCAATCATTACCTAGCCTTAATTTCTGAATGGACACAGCCTCAATCAAACTGAGACCTGTTTAAGACTTTAAAAAGCCCAGGTCTCCCATTGAATCCAGAGCCATCTCCAATCTATATCTTGTCACTGGCCTCAGATGGCTCTGGAAGGGAAAATGAGGCAAGGACCTTGCACAGTCCTCTTTCATTTAAATCCAACTCATTTGCATCACCTCCCTGATGTCATGATCCTCTTGGACAACAAAGGACAGAAAATAAGATGTCCAGGGAAGAACTCTTCCATCTTTGAGATCATATGAGTTCTCTGTGGCAAAACCTCACTTATTTGGGCCAGCTGTAAGGAGCTGTTTAGCCATTTTCAGTCATGTCAGGCTCTTTGGGATGCTTTTTGAGGATTTTCTTGGCAAAGATACTGGAGTGGTTTGCCATTTTTTTTTTTCTCCAGTTAATAGCATAGATGAGAAAACTGAGGCAAACAGGGTCAAGTGACTTTCCTTGAGTCACACAGTTACTAAGTGCCTGAAGCAAGATTTAAACTCAAGAAGATGAATTTTTCTAAGTCCATGTCTGGTGCTTTACCCACTGTATTATGCAGCTGGCCACCTGGTTCATAGTAGGTGCTTAATAAATGCTTGTTGTTTTTTAAGATGTTTAACTAGTGCAGAGGGTTTCAGGGTTCTCACTGGTAGAATGATGGTGTAGATTGTTAGATTATTAGATAGATTAGATGGTGTAGATTATTAGGAAGAGTTCCCTAGTTATCAGGAGCAAGTAAAAGGCTATTAGTTATTCAGTCAACAAGCATTTAGTGAGCATTTTCTATATGCCAAGGCAATGTGCTAAGTACTGGGGCCATAAAGAAAGACAAAAGTAGACCCTGCTTTCAAGAAGCCCATATTTTAATGGGACAGATGATATTTAAATAGGTAGGAACACACAAGATATCTACATCTATTCCTATCCTTATATTTGTCTTCCTTCCTTTTTTCTTCCTCCTTCCCTTGCTTTCCTTCCTTTCCTTCCTTTCCTTCCTTCCCTTCTTTCCTCCCTCCCTCCCTCCCTCCCTCCCTCCCTCTCTCCCTTCCTTCCTTCCTTCCTTTCTTCCTTCCTTCCTTCCTATCCATCTACTCATCTGGGAGTCTGTGTATTTATTTGTCTATCTATTTATTTATCTATCCATCCATCCATCTATGTCTGTCTGTCTGTCTGTCTATCTGTCTGGTAATATAAGAGGGGGAATCAGAAGCTGGGGAAACCAGGAAGTTGAGATTTGGACTGAGTTCTTGAAGGATCTAGAATGTAGAATAGAGACAGAAGATCTAGATATGGAGACAGAGCAAAAACATGGGGATTAGAGATGGAGCTTAATGTTGAGGAAAATAGAATGAGAAGACTTGGAAGGTTTGAAGGAGGTTAGATTAGGGTTTAGATGTCAGTTTGGGGAAGGGGTGGATAACAGTCAGAGATTTCACAGGTATCTACTATACTACCTTCACAGAGAGGGAGGGTGGTATAGTAGATAGAGAGGCAGCTTTAGATTCAGAGAATCCTAGACTCTCAAGTGGTATATCTAGAATATTCTAACCATCTGACCCTGGACAAACCACCTGTGAGCTCTCCAGGAAGCTTCCTCATGCTATAAATTTCAGAAAGCATACAGAATTCTGCCAATAGAGGAAGTCCCTCTTTGGGAGCTCCTTTTGTTCATGAAATCAAGAGTGTATTTGTTTTTAAAAAAAAAAGGTTTCTTTAGGACTTTTAAAGTTTTACAAAGTACTTTATCAACAACCCTATTGAATCAAAGAACAGCAAGTATTATCCCTTTTATGAATCCTGCAGCTGGGATGGAGAGAGGTCATAGAATAGATCTGGAAAGAATAGTAGAGGTCACTGGATTTAACTTCCACAAATTACAGATGAGGAAACTGACTCATGGAGGAAAAATGACTGGCCAGGATCAAATAGTTAGTGTCTGAGGCAGACTTTGAATTCAGGTTTGTTTGTTTTTTTTTTTTTTTTTTACTCCCAAGACCATTGTTCTTTCCAGAGCAATATACAGACATTTTTGCTTCTACTAAATGTCTCAGGATTTGATTATTTTGTTATCTCTAGCAGCTGATTTTAGGTGGAACATCATAAGAGATCTTTGAGGTCAGCTTGTCTAACCCACCTTATTTGAGGGAATTGAGACAGAGAGGCACTATAATTGAATTCTTTAGAGGTGAAAGAAAACTTAGTGATCATTGAGTCCAATTCTACTTATTTTTACAAATAAGGAAACTGAGGCACAGAGGCAATTATTTAGAATTTTTGATTTAGAGGTGGAAGGAAACTTAGTAATCATTGACTCCAGCCTCACTTATTTTACAGATGAAGAAACTGAGGCACAGAGAGACAGTGTGAATTACAGTTCTAGAATTAGAGGTAGAAGGAAATTTAGTGACCATTGAGTCCAGTCTCACTTTAGGGATGAAGAAACTGAGGCACAGAGAGATGATGTGACTTAAAATTCTAGATTTAGTGATGGAAAAAGTTTAATGATCATTAAGTCCAGCCCCACTTATTTTACAGATGAAGAAACTGGTAAAATGACTTAACTAGAAAGAACCCTAGAAACCATCAATCAGGTTAGCAAGCATTTATTATTCATCAGGCATTGAACCAAGTGTTGAGAATAGAAATAAAAACAGAAAAGTAAATGATTTCTGACCTCAAGAAACTTACATTTTAATGGGAGAAGATAATAGATAAAATGGAGCTGAAAATCAGTAGGGGTTGGGGGGGGGGAGTAGTCAAACCGGGATATGGTTGAGAGAATATGGAGAGTCTTAAAGAGAAATAAAGACATGGCTGACCTGGGTACTTTGCTTAAAATGGAGGTTCTGGAGGAACCATCTAATCAGAGAAAGGGATCATGGGAGAAATGTTAAGAAGTCCAGGAGTGGACTCCCAAGCTTCAGAAAGTCAGGTGAATCAGAAAGGAGGCTGAGAATGGTATTGTGGTGGCTGGTGTCTCTTTGGGGTTCTCTGATTACATCTGGTGGAGTCCAGTTACAGATGAGGAAACTGAGGCACAAAGGAAATCTAAATGACTTGTCCAGTTTCATACAGCTAGCTGGTAAGGATGAGAGACAGGATTGGAACTTGGGCTCTCTGTCCCCAAATCCAACATGCTTCCTACACCAAGATGTCGGTACCTTAAAGTAGACAGGTATTTTAGGGTGAGCTTGTCACCTGGAACAGCATCTGGAAACAACAGGTTTGCAGCTCTGTACCAGCTGGAGAATCAATTCACTTTCTTGACTCAGAGGGGTGGAGTTGAGACTCTAATTGCTCACAGACTACTTCTCCCTGCTAGGTACTTTCTCTGGGGACCTCTGACTTGGGAAACTCCTGGGTTAATTGGGCACATGTGTTCCTTTGTGAAGTATTTCTACTTGTATGAGGGATGAAGAGTGGTGGCGGGGTGGAGAGAACAGTTAGTTCTCAAAGGGGATAACAACTGACATTTACACATCAAAGCCACAAAAGTCTTGCCTCATAACAACCCAGGGAGACTCCCAAAGAGCAGATATTTATCCCCATTTCAGAGATGAGAAAACCAAGACTAAATGATTTTTAGTGAAAATATCTAGGGAATTGAAATGAAGATAAAAGAAGTGATTCTGGCTGTGAGAAACCATTTGCCAAACTTTCCTGTCCACAGTACCCCAGAAGTCAACATTATCTTCTACACTGACATCATTCTCATTAACCACTACTTGATTCAAGCTTCTCTCTCTTTCCTTCCCTCCCACACTCTGTCCCTCTCTCCTTCCTTCTTTCTCTACCCTCCCTATTTCTGTCTCTGTCTCTTTCTTACACACACACACACACACACACACACACACACACAGAATTTTCATTTGTCAGTGAAAGTGTTGTAAATTCTTGGTTGTAAAGTTGTAGGATTTGTAAGCTGTAAGATTCTGAGGATCCTTCCTGCCCAAGCCTATGACCTCTGTACCTTATTTTTTTCTGGACCAGATTTCCTTCCTTGATCCAGAAGTGTCTAGATTTTAGCCTTCTTGAGCCCCTTATCTCACTCTGAACCCTAAGAATATAAGCCTGCTTGTGGTTCTTCCCTAGAGAAAAGACTCTTCCCTTCTTGAACAACTCACAGAATCTCACCCTCAGAATGGATCTTGGGATGAAAAGTTGGACCCCATTTAAAATCCTAACTCTATTCTCTCTTGCCTATGTGACATCAGCCAAGTCACTTCACATTTCCAGACCTGTTTCCTAGTGGTGGATGGCCCTTCTAGCCCTTTATATATGATCTCTTCAGCCCAACCTATGCCAGAACACATAAGCAGGATTGAATCACTGAGTCCATTCTCTCTGTGTGACCATGTTGGAACTTCTGTCAGGAGAGATAATACCATAAATTGGTTCAAGTGAAAATAAGAAAATTATTCTAGATAAAATTGTTCATGATGACTTTGAATTGAAACAATGTTTTCTGAAACATTTGGAAAAATTTGGAAGAATGGTCACAATAGGTAAATAGAGGGCAGCATGGTATAGGGAAAAGAGCTTTGCCTCCCAATCCAAAGGACTGGACTCAAATCCTAGCTCTGCCATTTACCATCTATGTGACTTTAGTAAAATCACTTTATGTCTCCAGCCTCAGTTTCCTCATCTGTAAAATGAAAGAAGACTTCTAAATTACCTTCTGGATATAAATCTTGGAGACTTTGTTATTGCTTTAGAGAGTATTGCTGCAAAGTAGTCTTCCAAACCTTCAAGAATTTATTAAGCACCTACTTCATATGAAAATCCAACTAATGGGTGAAATGGATAGAGTACTTGCTTACTCTTTGGCTCAGTTTCCTCTATTGTAAAATGGAGATAACAGCATCTACCTCCTAGGGGTTTTTTTGAGGATCACATGAGATCAAGCTCTTAGCACAGTGGCTGGCACACAGTGGACCCTCTGTAAATACTCATTGTCCCTTCCATGTTTCTTTTGAAAAAGATGGAGAGAAGGGGACTAAATAACATTACCATTAGTAGTCCTTAATAGTTGCACGTTGACTTGGAAGGAAGTCTCTAGTGGAGTGCTCCAGGGATCTATATTAGTCTCTCTGCTACATTGTCAATGGCTTAGATAAAGCACATTCAATTTGAAAATGATACAGAGTTAGTGGTTAGCTTCCTTTATATAAAATATATGATTTGGCAGAGACAGGCTTCAAAAAGATCTTGGCAAGAATTCATCTCTTATCTAAAGCTCTGAAAAGGTAGATGGTCTGATTCTCTGTTTAAATTTTTTTCTCTTGTTATGGTTTGATCTTTAATTTTAAGGCCCTAAAATACTTTGAATTTATTGAGAAATATGGTATAAAATATTCATCTGTGTTGAACTTTTGCCATACTGCTTTCCAGATTTCTCAGCTGTTCTTATAAAATAGGGAATTCTTTCCTAAGCTATTTTGTTTTCAGATTTATTGTTATTCAGATTATTCAGGATTATTAAATTCCATTATTTCTAATTCTCTCACATCTATTCCATTCCATTAATCTACTTTTTGTTTGTTTGTTTTAACCAGGACCAAATGATGATTGCTGCTCTATACTATAATTTCTAGTTTGGGAGTACTATTTTCCCTTTATTTCTACCTTTTTTTTTTTCCTTTCAGTATTGCCACTGGTATTCTATAGTTTCTGCTCTTCCAAAAGAATTTTATTATTATTTTATCTAACTGTAAAGTATCTCTTTGATAGATTGTTCTGACATTAAATCTGAAAACTGACCCTGATAACATTGTCATAACCCAGCCAGTAGTACTAAATATTCTGCCAGCTCTTTATGTGTACTTTATTTTTGTTAGGAAAACTTTATATTTGAATCTATTCAAGGGTTTAATAGGTTCTATTAGGTTAATTCCCACATAGTTTATGCATTTTATGATTATTTTCAGATTTCCCTTTCTAATGTTGCCTCTTGAATTTTGTGGTTATGAAGAAATTCCATTTTTGTGAGTTTATTTGGTAACTTGGGACTTTGCTATTGGTATTTTCTCAGTTTGTTTCATTGCTTTTCCAAGCAAACCATTATGTCAACAACAAATACAAATACTCATATTTCTTCTTTGTCTGACTTTGTGCCTTTAATTTCTTTCTTTTATCTTATTGTTATTCCTATCATTGCTAGAACTATATAAAATAATAGTGAAAGAAGAGATATCCTTGCTTTACTCCTGTTATTGGAAAGTTTCTAGTGTATCTTCACTGACTGTGATACTTGCTCTTGGCTTTGATAGATACTTTTTAGCATATTAAAAATGTGCTTCATCCTTTCTGATTTTAAATATCAGAAATATATTTTTTCATAAAAGGAGTTTGGTAGTATGCTTTCTTTTTCAATTTTTTAAATAATAATTTGTGTAATGTTAAAATTTAATAGAATTTTCCCATAAGTCTTTCAGAACCAGGAGTTTTTTCTTTGATAATTTTTTGGTTGATAATGTTTACAACAGTGTAAATGAAAAGAATAACCACAAAACAGTGGGAAATGAATGTTTTGACATTGGAAATAAACAAAGTTGGCCCTAAGAAGAGTCAAGAGAACATTCTCTTTGTAGAGAACAACTCTTTCTCCTTTGCAGACTTGCAGGGTTCACAGACATGAAACATCTCTCTCTCTCTCTCTCACTCTCTCTCATACACACACACACACACACACACACACATACACACACTCACTCAGGCTTTTTTCCATATAATCAATTTTTTTGAGTTTTTCTTCTCTTTACTTTTTCAAAAAACTGTTATAAAGGATGACTCTTCTATAAAGGAGAAGGTGGAAAATGGATAGAAGAGGATATAAAGTCTATATATAAAATCTATTTTAGGGGCAGCTAGGTGGTGCAGTGGATAGAGCACTAGCCGTGAAGTGAGGAGGACCTGGGTTCAAATCTGATCTCAGACACTTAATGCTTCCTAGCTGTGTGACCCTGGGCAAGTCACTTAACCTTAAATGCCTCAGCAAAAAAAAAATCTATTTTTAAAATATATCTTGAAAGACTAGAACATTGGACTAAAACTAATAAGATAAAAACATAAAGGGTAAGTGTAAAATCTTAAATATAGAACAAAAAAATTCAGCTTTGTAAATGCAAAGTAGGAAATTTGTGGTTAGACATCAGTTTATTTCGAGGTGGGAGAAAGAGCTGGGGTGTTTTTTTCAGATTTTTCAAATCGAATCAACACAATGATAGGAGGGTTGAGAAAACAAATGGCATCTTGGTCTACATTAAGAGAAAAGGTGACTTTCGGTGCCATGTAGTGATAACAGTCCTACCTCCTTCTGCCTATATATGGAATATTTATGTTTAGTTTTGAGAAGCTGTTGACAATCTGTTGGGATGAAGAGGATGGTTGGCTTGAGTTCATGACATAGGAGAACCAGTTGAAGGAACTCAAGATTCTTTGCATGGAGAAGAAAAAACCTCAGAGAGAACATGAGAGGAATCTGTAAGTATTTGAAAGGCTGATGTGTGAAAGAATTAGATCTGTTCTGGTTGGGTCTTAGAAGAAAGAACCAGATGCATTGGGTGGAAGTTTCAAAGCTATACTCCATGTTAGAGAAAACCTACTTACAATAAGAATTTTCCAAAAGTGGAAGTGACTGCATCAGGAGATAGTGAGTTTCCCCTTATTGGAAGACTTTGAGAGAGGGGATCCCTTTATTGACCACTGAGGTCTCTTCCATCACTGGGATCCTAAAAATCAGAGAGAAAAGTTCTCATTTTCATCCCCAACCTCATTTGAGACTCATCACCATCCATCTAGGTTCCATTAGTCAAATTGTTTATAATTTCCACTCCACAAAATGTTTTATCTAAAAGCTACTTATCATCAAGGTTGGCTGGAGGAATTCTGCTCCTCCCCAAGCCCCCAATTATAAAAGAAAATCCAATCCATCTAATCATTATTATGTAAATGAGAGACGCCAACACCTTGGCATTTAATAATAAAATGTGATAAGCCACACAACTGTAGTGTGTATGTCTCTGTCTTTTCTTACTTTCTTTTTCTTTGCTTCCTCTGGTCCCAGGAGTCCCTTGGGCTGTCAACAAAGCTCCCTCATAATTAGAAGAGTCTCCTGTCACTTCTTTTTGGAGAAGAGAGAGCAAGCTCCAACTTGTTCCCGGCTTCTTAATTTCCCATCATGGGCAGCTTCTCCACTAATTATTTGGTAGTAATGAGGGAGGAGAAAATCAACTCATGAAAGTTTCCCTGAGATTTTAGAACAGGGCTGCAAATTAAATGTGAGATATTGGTAAACAAGGAGCTAATTGGATTGATAGGGAAATAATGAATTTGGATCAAAACGCAGGAATGGGCCATGGAAGTTCATAGCTGTGCTAGTAAGATTGCCTAACCATTATTGTATTAAAAAATCAAAACGATGGTGTATTGAGATGCTAAGAGAGTCTAATCTCAACCTTCTGGGTCAGGAAGCAGCTAGAATGATTTGTGTGTGTCATAGTTTCTGAAAATGCAAAGTCACTGAAGTGATAATTTGCATGATATCGTTCCTTCTTCCTTTCTTTGTGGTAAACTGCCTTTTTATATCATCCAAGGCAGCTTCCATCAGCAGAGAGAATGCCTTGTGTAAATCAAGAAGACCTACGTTGACACTAACTGGACAAATCATTTTACCTCTTTATGCCTCAGTGTCCCCATCTGGCAAATGGGAATGCTAATTCTCTAAAGTACAGGTTTTAGTGTTATGCTTAGAATTAGGAAAACCAGATTTCAGATGGTTCCCTTGAAACTTAGCTGTGATCTATAGGAAAAGCTACTCCTTAGGAATTATGTTCTGTGGTCCATGAATTAGGATCTGTGTTTCTACAGCCTTCTCCATTAGAATCCTTAGCTTTCTTCAAGGCTCAATTCAGGTTGTCAGTGACAACTTTCCTGATGCTTTTAGTTGCTATTCTTCCCTTCACCCATCCCCATAGCATGGACTCATCTGTGTGTGACTTAATGCCCCTATGGATATAGAATATAAGTTCCCTGAGGGCAGGAATCATTCTTTTTTGTGCTTGTGTTCCCAACTTGAAAAGGGCTTATTTAATGCTTATTGGTAGAAGAAGGTATCACACCAGAGATATAGAGAGAATGTGAGAGACTCAGTGAGGGGAAGAGATAGAAAGTGAGAGACAGATGAGATTCTGAGATAATAGAAGAAGTGAGAGAGAGACAGAGACAGACAGACTCAGACAGAGTTGCTCACTGGGTAATATCTTAATACCTAAAGCACCAACTATACAGGTGTGTTGTGAGCATAAAGGGAGATAATGGATTAAAAGTGCTCTCTAAATAGAAAAGTAATATTTTTGGAGAGGGGTGGAATTGAGCTTCACATGGAGTCCCCATGGCACCTTGTTTTTCAAAGCCTGTATTGAAACCAGTTGTGGGACATTGATTTACATTTCTCTTTGAAACCTTTGGTGAAGAAAATTTCCTGACCTCCCTTGGGGACTGATGTTATTATTTACCTAACTGCCACTGTAAAGCGGAAATTCTTATGGTTTGGAGACTTGAGAGAAGTTATTAGAGGAGGGGAGAGAGAGAGAGGATGGAGGAAGAAGGCAGATAGAAAGAGAGAGATGAGAACAGAGAAACTGAGAGAGAGAGAGAGAGAGAGAGAGAGAGAGAGAGAGAGAGAGAGAGAGAGAGAGACTGACAGAGAGTTGGAGAGAGGATGTAAGAGACACAGAGAGGGAAGAGATAGAAAGTGAGAAAGAGACAAAGAGAGGGGTGAGGAAGGGAGAGAAAGGAGAGGAGATAGAGACAAAGAGACAGGGAGAAAGACAGAAAGAGGGAGAGAGAGAGACAGAGGGAGAAACTGAGAGAAAAAGAGTGATAGACTGAGGCAGAGAGATGGAGAAAGGATGTGAGAGACACAGAGAGGGGAAAAGAGTGAGAAACAGAAAAAACTGGGTGGGGGAGGGAGAGAAAGGAGAGGAGAGAGATAGACAAAGAGACAGGAAGAGAGGCAGAGAGAGGGGGAGAGATACAGAGATGAGGAGGGAGCAACTGAGAGAAAAGAGTGATAGACTGAGACAGAGAGATGGAGAGAGGATGTGAGAGACACAGAGAGGGGAAGGGATAGAAAGTGAGAAAGATAGATGAAATTCAGAGATAACAGAAGTGAGAGACACACACAGAGAGAAACAGAGACAAATAGAGAGACAGACAGAGAGAAGAGGGGGAGGAGGAGAAGAGAGAAGGGAGATAAACGGAAGTAGATGGGGAGAAAGACAGACAGTGAAAGATATAAAGACAGAGGCAGACAGTGACTGAGTGAGAGAGAGAGAAGAGGAAAGGGAGAGGGATAGACAGAGAGCAAAGACAGGAAGGGGAGAGAGAGATGAGGGAGAAACTGAGGGAAAAAGAGCAAGAGACTTGAGACAGAGAGATATATAAAGAGGATGTGAGAGACACAGTGAAGGGAAGAGATAGAAAGTGAGAAAGAGATGACATTCAGAGATACTGAGAGAGGAAGTGAGAGAAACAGAGGGAGGGAGAGAGAGAGGAGAGGAGGGAATGCAGAAGAAGAAAAGAGGTAGAGGAACAGGGAGGAAGAGAAAGATAGGAGAAGGAAGAAGGGGAGGGGAGGAAAGGAAGGGCAAATGGAGGAGGGAGGGAAAGATTCAAGAGACTGGAGGAAAGGGAGGGGGAGAGAAAAAAGAGGGAGGAGAAGGCTAGCTGCTTTAATTATGCTCCTAACTTGTCTTGCTATTATTTAACCTCCCCCTCCCTTGTCTTCTTTGCTTCTCCACCCGCCCCTCCTTATTTCATTGTAGATTTTGGAGGGTGCTATGCCCTTCATGGTTTATATGTAGTCTTGCCTATTGAACCCATTTCCGATGTGAATAGGTTTTCAAAACCACAAACCCTCCTCCCCCCTCTAATGCCTCTGTATCTATTCTTCCTCTGCCTTGCATTTGTATAACATAATTATTTTTACCTTAACTTTGCTCCAATCTTTCTTTTCAACTATCCTATTGCTGATGTCAGTCTTAAACATATGGTATACATTTCCATGTTATAAAAAAAAATAAACACTTTGTCCATATTAAGTTCCTTGAAATTGATCGTTGATATTGGCTCTTATGTGTCAAATTTTCTATTAATTTCGAATTTGTTTGATAGAGTCCTGAAAATCTGCAAGTTCATTGAATGACCATTTTTTATTCAATATTATGGATACTTTCGTTATATATGATATTTTTGGCCACAGGCCTAGTTCTTTTGATTGTCAGTAGATATGATTCCAGTATCTGCCATCTTTTATTATGGCTGTTGAAAAGTCCTGTACAATTCCAATTGTAGCTCCAGCATATTTGACTTGTTTTTTTTTCTTGTTTTCTGCAAAATTTCCTCTTTAATCTGGGAGTTTCAAAATTTGGCAATAATATTCCTATATGTTTTTCACAAACAATATCTTTGAGGTGGTGATAAGTGGATTTTTTCTATTTCTGATTTCTGATCATGTTTTTTTTTCACATCAGGACAATTTTCTTGAATTATTTCTTGTATTATTGTGCCAAGGTTCTTTTTTAGTCACAGTTTCAGCTGGTCCAGCCATTGTTATTTTTTCTCTTCTTGATCTATTCTCTAGATATGTTGTTTTTCTTATAAGATGTTTCACATCATGTTCTATTTTTCATTCTTTATATTCTGTTTTGTTATCTCTTGGTCTCTTAGAGAATCACTGGCTTCCCCTTTGCCAATTCTAATTTTCAGAGAGTTATTTTCATCTTTGAGCGTCTATCTCCTTTTTTAGTTGGTTAATTTTTCTAATAATCTTTTTCTTGGATGATTTTTTATTCATTCATTTATTTATTTTAGTTTTTCCTCATTGTCTCTCATTTGATTTTTAAATTCTTTTTTGAGTTCTATAAATTCTCTCTAGGCAGGGAACTATTTCACATTACTCTTTGGGGTAGAAGTTTTTTTTTTTTTTTTTTGCTAAAGTATCCTCCTCTGAAGATGAATCCTGGTCTTCCCTGTCCCTATAGTAAGGTTCTATGAATGGATTCTTTTTTCTTTACAATTCTTTCTTCATTTTTTTAAATGAGAAGTATTAGTATAAACTTCTAATTGGGGGGTAGAGTGGATGGTACTTCTAAATTCATTTTAGCTCTCTCCTCTGACCCCCATATCAAGAACTTCCTTCCTTCTGTAAATGCCCACAGACAGCAGTGTCCCTTCCTGTCTACTTCTGCACTCCCAGTGTGCTGGTTCCTTCTCACCCAGTGGGATCAGTAGCAAGCTGGACCTGGCATTCCTGATCAGCTGAGGTTCCCTCAGTCTTCTAGGATTCAGACTCCCTTACTGTCCAGGAGATGAAATTTGCTGTACTTCCTGCTGAGGCTCCAGCCAAACAAGCTAACCCACTAACCCAGGGGGTCCCCACTTGAAGTTTCTCCAGATTTATCCTGGAAGTGTTTGTACTTCACACAGTTTAATCCCTTGTCTAGGGTTTTTCTTCAGATCTGGTGGGGTTGTAACTCGAGGACCTCTGTCCTGCCCCAAGTTTTCTGGATTTTTCACCTGTCTATGTTTGCCCTGAGGTGCAAATTTATTCTATTTGTGGAGGAAATCTGGAAAACTTGAAATTTACCAACTTTCTCTGCCATCTTCCCAGCATCCTGCGCAGGATAATGTTTTTAAAGGCATACAATAAAATATGTAGAAGTACCCAGGGGAAACAAATATATGGAAATAAGGATTTAGTTCCCCCTCCATTCAAGTTCATAGATTCCCTTAAAAATCTATGTTCCTGGGCATCTTGGCTAGATGACTTGTGAAATTTCTTCCAGCATAAATCACAAGATTTAAATTATTGTGATGTGGTACAAAGACCTCTGGATTTTGATTAAATGATCTGAATCACAGAAGAGCTGGCCATCTTGTCCAACTCATTCCTGAATAAGCATCCCTACTATACCACATTTGGCAAAGGGTCAGTAAGCTTTTCAGCTTGAATACCTGAGAGAATGCGGAGTTCACCACCTCACAAAGTTCCCCAGGATTCTACTTTGGGCAACTTTCCCCTTACAATTAGATGAACTGTTGTATAGCTTCTTCCCTTTTTTCCTAGTACTGCCTTCTGGGGCCAGGCAGAGAAAACATTAGTCACTCCACAGGAAGAAATTAGACTAAATGACTCTTGACATCTTTTCTAACTTCCCAAGATTCCCTGGGTTTATAGTCCAGCTGGGCAATAGATAGTCATCGGGAGCCATAGCAAGTCACTTGACTTCTCTGGACCTCAGTTTCTTCATCTGTCAAATGCAAGGGATTGAATTAGATGATCTGTGATGTCCTTTGCAGCTTCATTTCAATGACTTTATTTACATTTTTGAAGGTATATATTTGAATATATATTAACAAGATAATAGTAAAAACATCCTGCTTGTGTTTCTGGGTCATCCTGGTCTCTATTTTTTGAGTAGTTAAAAATATATATATATATATATATGTTATCAGATAGTTCAGTACATAGAGCACCTCCCCCTTTTCCAAATCTGGAAGACTTGAATTCTAAACTGACTTTACTATTTAGTAGCTTGTGTGACCCTGGGCAAGTTACTTGATCTCTTCTTTTGGAGGAAGCAGTACAATTGGGGTTAAGTGACTTGCCCAGGGTCACACAACTAGTAAGTGCTAGTTGTCTGAGGTGGAATTTGAACTAGTCCTCCTAACTTCAGAGCTTGTGCTCTAAGTATTATACCATCTGGCTGCTCCTACTTCATCATTTCTTTATCTGTGTTTTCTGAACTATAAAATGGGGATAATAATAGCATCTCCTTCCCATCGCTGTTGTGAGGATCAAGTGAGATGATATTTGTAAAATGTTTGGCACAGTGCCTGGCATATGATAAATTATATAAATGTTAGTTATTATAATTGTTCACATTAAACAGGTTACCAAAGTCTCTCAGCACCCCCACATAACTCCTTTTAAGTCTATAAATTGCAAAGCAGTTGCAATCTAATTTCAGTGGAGGGGATTCCCCAATCAATGGAATTGTTCACTCTTCACTCCCCAAATTATAATTATAAATTGTATATCTAGTTCTGATTCTGCTTTCTTTACTTTTCCCTCCAAGATGATCTTGTTTTACTTCATTTGTATATATTTTATCTGTCTTTCTGTCTAGGTATCTGTCTTGTATCTATCTTTATCTGCATCTGTCTTATCTATCTGTATTTGTTTATCTATCATCTCTCTCCTGTCTTTCTGAATCTACCTATCATCTATTTCTCCTTCTATTATCTCTCTATCCTATTTTCTTTCATCTCTATCTATCCTATCTCTATCTTGTCTGTATCTGTCATCTGTCTGTCCTATCTATCACCAGTCTTTTTCTGTCATCTGTCTCTATCTTGTTTGTCTATTCTGTGTCTCTACTTATCTATCTATATTTCTCTGCCTATCATCTCTCTTTGTATGTATGTATGTACATATCTATCTGAATTGTTCTAAAAGTCCTAGTGCACCTTCAAGTTTTTGCATTAGGACTTTTGAGATGGCCCATATAGATACATGTCTTTTCCCTTTAGTATGTGAACTCTTTGTGGACAAGGACTGTTTCAATTCTGTCCTTGTACCCTGGAAGGGAGTATAGTGAATGGTACTATCTATATCTATACCTATCTATCGCCTATCTATCCATCTGTCATCTATATCTATCCATCTATATCATCTGTCTATCATATGTGCTTAATAAATGCATGTTGATTAAGAGGCAATAAAAGGAATTATCACATCATAGCAATCACTTTTTTAATACTTTGACAGCAAATTAAACAGAAAAATATTTTTTTAGAAAAAGATCTTTATAAAAAGATCCAATAACTTATCTTTTTGGCAGGTAGTCTTGGCAAAATTCCCAGTTCCTCCTCTGCCATCTGGGGGAGAGCTGGTTCCGTTAGCTCATCGCTGGGATTGGGCCTCTCCTCCCTTCTCCCCCTCCCAGGTGGTCATTTTGCCATTGTTTCCACTGCTGGAGAAGCTTCTATGAAGTAAGGAAGTTAATTATCAGAACTCCTATCTCCCACCCCATGGGAGCCCCAGAAAAGTGAAAGCTGTCTGGGATTGGGCAGCTGGTTCTCCAGGAAAGCAGCCTCTCTCAGGAGCCCCAGAGGATCGGGGTGACATTAAGCCCTATTTTAGCAGGAAGGTGGATTTATCAGACTCACTTGCCAGATGGAGCTGGGAGGAAGCAGCTTGAGACTCCAGGGCTTTGAGGTTTGGGTGTTTCATTTCCTGGGCCCATTCAGTGAGAAGTAGAAGAGAAGCCTTGAGCCCTTGTCAGAAATAGACTGGAGGTCCCCATGTGCCCTGCCCTCCTCCCCTTAGAACCTCTCCTGTCCAGCAGCTTCTGTCTGTCAAATGATCTGGCTGCCTTGGGGATGAGCCCAGGCATCTGAGCTAGTCAGAACCTCTCTTTTCAGAGCTCTAGTGATATTTGGTTCAAATCAATTTAACAAATGATTATTTATTAATATCTTTGGTTTATACATCATCGACATTTCTTACTTACCTCTTCCCCTTTCCTAGCAGTCTTCCCTTATGATAGCAATAAAAAAAATAATAGGAAGGAAAAATTTTTGAAAAGTCAAACAAAACTAAGTGACATACCTGAAGAGTCTGACAATGTGTATGATTGTCTATACCTGTGGTCTCTCACCTCTGCAGAGTCTTCTCATATCTCATCAAGTCATGGATAAGAGCTTATGGAGTACCTACTGTGTGCCATATGCTTTGTAAGGCACTGGATACAAAGGGAGAAGGGGATGAATACAAGGGCTTCATTAGCCTCTCAGAAATAACATGTTACTTTGGGTGTATTTTGTATATGTAAATATATTATTTTCCTCATAGATAGAATGTAAGTGCTTTGAGGGTAGGGACTGGTTCATTTGTGTCTTTGTATCTCCAAGGCTTTGAACAGTGCTTGTAGGTACTTAAAAATTTTATATACATTATACAATATGACATATAAAATAATATTTTATACAATATAATATATCCTATATAAATGATACATTATACAATATAGCATGTACTATATAAAATAATACATAGTACAATTAATATTTACTATATAAAATGATACATTGTATAATATAATTATACATACAATATAACACTATATAAAATAATACATTATCTAATATAACATACTATATAAAATAATACATTGTATAATATATGTACTATATAAAATAATACATTGTACAATGTAATATTTACTATATAAAATGTTACATTGTACAATAATATGTACTATATAAAATATATTGTACAATATAAAATACTATATTGTACAATATAACATACTACATAAAACACTACATTGTACAATGTGTAACATAATATAAAATAATACATTATACAATATAATATATACTATATAAAGTAACACATTACATTGTACAATGTGTAACATAATATAAAATAATACATTATACAGTATAATATATACTATATAAAGTAACACATTGTACAATGTAATATATACTATATAAATTAATATACCATATAATATATAAAGTAATATAATATACCATATAATATATAAGGTAATATATTATACAATATTATATATAGCATATATATTATATAAATATCATATGTATAATATATAAATATTATATATATATATTCAAATTTAGAATCCAGCAGTGTAGGCATGAGGCCAATTGCTTCCTCATCTGTCAAAAGAGGGCTTTGGACAGGATGGTCCCTTACAGCTCCAAGATTCTATGAATTAGCCCCATCCCATTCCAGGAGCTGAGGACATCTTAAAATACTTCTGATTGAAGTAGATAGATAGATAGATATTATACACATAATATATATTATGTACATAATATATATTATATAAATATATGTTTATATGATACATATTATATAAATATATGTTTATATATTATATATAATATATATATTTTTATATAATACATAATATATATATATTTAAAATAAATGTAAAATAAAAAATAGAAAAATAGAGAAAGAAAAAATAACATTATCATGTACCCAGCAGAACATCAGAGAAGATTCAAAATATGTAACAATAATTTTCCATTTCAAAAAAGCTTATTTAACAACAGAAGACATTGTATTCTTGACTATAGTACGTGCTTTATAAATGCTTGTGGAGTGATTGGTTGATTTCATTGCCACCAATAAGAACCCTGTCCACTGTTTTCAAATTCCAGCTATGATCTCACCTTCTTCAAGAAGTCTTTATTGATCCCTCTTAATGCTAGGGCCTTCCATCTGTGATTGTTTTTCTAGTTCACCCCTTTAAAAACTTGTTAGTACAGAATCATGCTGTCTCTCCCATTGGACTATGGGTTCTTTGAGAGCAGAGATCAGCTTTTATCTTTCCATAGCCAAAGCTTAGTATGGTGATCGGCACATAGTAGGTGTTTCATCAATGTTCATTATTGACTGACTGGCTGACTGATTTTAGTCCAGGTGTGTGGTAGAAAATAGCATTAGTGGGGGCTTGGAGTAGGACAGTGCCAAGGGTGTGGTCAGTGGGATGCACTAAAGAGAGAATATGGCTCAGCCTGGGTTTAGAAGCTTTTAAAACATGGCACTTAGTTCTCCTAAACCCCCAGCTGCTCAATCAGAAGTATTTTAAGATATCCTCAGCTCCTGGAATGGGATGGGGCTAATTCATAGAATCTTGGAGCTGTAAGGGACCATCCTGTCCAACGCCCTCTTTTGACAGATGAGGAAGCAATCGGCCTCATGCCTACATTGCTGGATTCTAAATTTGAACCAGACATTCTTAGCTAAAAGTAACATTGCCTAGCGTGCTGGATGGAACTCAGGAATCTCTAATCAGGGTGCTGACCCAGGAATTCCTCCTGGAAAATGGTGTCGGAACCCATGGAAAAGACTTGCTTCATTTCAGTTTTTATCCTGAGTTCTCCTGGCTGCTCCAAGGATCTGGTGGACGAGATTCCAATTCAGCTCAATTCAAAGAGTGTTGATTAAGTGACTCTGAGACACACAAGAAATGCTTGTTGAAATTGATGGCCCTGTGTCAAGTTCTGGGATGGCAAAGACAAAAAGTGAACATTCTCTGACTTCGAGGAGTTTATAAGAAAATCTAGGTATGTACACATCAGAATCTGAGGAGGAAGGGTTTAGTAACCCCTGAGGGAATCAGAGTAAGAATCTTCACTGAGTTGAATTAAGCTATAAAAAAAGCTATAAAAGAAGCTATAAAAGATTCTAAGAATCTGTGTTAAGGAGGAGGGACATACTAGACCTGAGGACAGTCATGCAAATGAATGGAGAAGGGAAATGGAATGTGGAATTCTGGGAAGAGGAATGGAGTACTGTGGAATTTATGATCAATTGGGAGTCTGAGGACAAGGAAATAAATCCTAGCTCTTCCGCTTAGTCCTGGTGTGACTGGGCAAAATATTTGACCCCTCTTTTACCTCCAGTTCTTTCCTTCTGAAATTACCTCCAGTTGACCCAGAATATGTTGTATGTGCCTTGTTGTTTACATGTTGAACCTTCTATTAGAATGTGAATTCCTTGAGGGCAGGAATTGTTTACTCCTGGTTTCCTAGAGTCTGGCACATGGAAAGCCACGTTGACTAATTGAGTAAATGACCTCAGTTTGCTTCTTTGCAAAAAGAGAGGTTTGGTTGTAATGATCTCTGGTTACTTCTAGCTTTACTTTTTTGTTTGGTTGTTGTTTCGGGTGGTAATTGGGATTAAGTGATTTGCCTGGGGTCACACAGCTAGTTAGTGTTAAATATCAGACTGTTTTTGGATTCCTGTTTCCCTGACTCTCAAGGGCTTGTGCTCTATTGTCCACTTGTAGCTTTAAATCTTGGATTTGAGCATTTATGAAAAACCCTAATCTCCTCCCCAGCCTCACACACCAATACTGGGTTTGGTGCTATCCCTCTTTCCCTTAGGTATAACTTCCCTTTTAGCCTTAGGTATAACTACCAGCAAAGGGTAACCCTCCTTCAAGGCAAGGGAAGATGGGAAAAGGCTTCCTTACTCAGAAATTTTTGTGGAAGCAAGTCTACAGCCCAAACTCTCTCCCCATTCCTATATTTACTCCCCTCCAGGGTTGTACCTAGGTGTCTGCCCCCTCCCCCCCACCTTCAATTTCTTCCTAGGCCAAGTTCTGGCTTCTGGCTCTGAGGTCATGTGTTCTTGGGCTATACCTAAGTGTCTGACCACCCCAAACCTTTCTAGTCCCAGTTCTGGCTTCTGGCTCTGAGATTATGTGTTCTTGGGCTGTACCTAAGTGTCTGCCCACCCCATCCCTTCTAGGACCAGTCCTGGCTTCTGGCTCTGAGATCGTGTGTTCTTAGGCTGTACCTAGCTGTCTGCCCACCCCATTTCTTCCTAGGCCCCATCTTGGTTTCTAGCTTCTGGCTTTGATATCATACATTCTTGAGCAAGCTGTAAAAGAAAACTCTTCAGATTTAGAGTCAGGGAGCCTGGGTTCCAGAAGGCCGGCTTTGCTGCTTCTGACTTTGTGTGAAAATCAAATATTGAAGCTTAAAGGTTAATACTTTGGCCACATAATGGGAAGATAGGATTCACTGGGAAAGACCCTGATGTTGAGAAAGACTGAAGGTGAAAGGAGAAGGGGACAGCAGAGGATGAGATAGTATTGTGGAAGCAATGAATGTGAGCTTGAAAGAAGGCAGCCTTTAGACATAATCCTGCCTTTGCTATTCCTCTCCTGTGTGCTAAATTATTAATTTAATAATTAATATTTAGTAATAATTAAATAATAATTAATAAATAAATTATTAATCCTAAACCTTTCTGGACCATGGTTTTCCCATCTACAAGTGAGAATTAAAGTGTAGATGATCTTCTAAGGCCATCTTCAGCTCTATGATACTATGATACTTCTTTCTTTTGTTCCAATGTTCCAATGGTAACCAATGTTACCATGGTTTGTAGAGGGCTAGGACTAGTCTCAGGAAGATCTGAGTTCAAATCTAATTTTACTAGCTGTGTGACTCTGAGAAAATCACTTCACTTCTTTCTGCCTCAGTTTCCTCTTCTTTAAAATAAGCATGTGCCTTCCAGCATTGTTATGATAATAAAATGAGATGTTTGCAAATTTTTTTTTTTAATTTTTATTTTATTTGCATAACATATGTGTGGGTAATTCTTCAACGATAACCCTTACATAGCTTTCCGTTACAAATTTTTCCCCCCAACTCCCCACCCCTCCCCTAGATGGCAGGATATCCACTACATGTTAATTATGTTAAAATATTGGCAAATCGAATATATGTATACATATTTCCAAACTTATCATTGGTGTGCAAGAAAAATCTTATCTACACAAACGATATATCAGATAAAGGAAACACAATGTAAGATGTTTGCAAATTTTTTAAGATACATATATATATTGTGTGTATATATGTCTATGGATCTATATGTATCTATCTAGTTTATTCAGCTTCAGTCATGTCTGCCTCTTCAAGACCCCTTTGGATATTTTCTTGGCAAAGATCCTGGAGAATTATGGTCTTAGAATGGTGCTTATCTTGTCAAGTATGGTGACTGAGTTCGTTAGTTTTGACTTAACTGCTTTTCTTTGGACAATCCCAGGAAGTAATATTTATAAATAACAGTGATTGAAACACAGAAGACATAGATAAATTTTATCTTTTTAAAAGTTTTTTTTTTCAATTTTAAAAATTATCAGGTTGTACTAGAGTCTAGTTATTACATGATCTCTTAAGGTCTCACCCAGGTCTAGCTCTCATGATCTTTCCCTCCTTTTAGAGTTCTTATTAATATCTTTTATTTTTTACATCATTATTATTTTGTCCAGTAGTACACCCTTACCTCTCAGAGAACCACCCTATTGGACAAATAGTATTTTTTAGAGACAAAAAAGAAGAGGGGAAAATATCAGCACAATCAATCAATCAGTACATGAAAAAGTCTGAAAACATGTTCAATGTGCTACAACTGTAGATCTCTCACTTCTACAAAAGTATTGGTTGGGAATGTCTTCTCATCTTTTAATTTTTATCGTGCTTGATCTTTACACTTTTAAATTCTCTTTTGATATTATATATGAATAGTTTTTCCATCTGAACTGTTGTAGTTATTGTACATATTATTATCTTAGCTTTGCTTAGTCCACTCTGCAACTTCAGGAAAGTCCTTTTGTATTTCTTTGAATTTGCCATTTCTTATAGCAGAGTAATATCCTTTCCATTCATGTATCACACTTTGCTTAGTCATTTCCCCAGTCATTGGGCATCTACTTTGTTGTTCAATTCTTTGCTTTCCTCAAAAAGTCTTTGGTGTGTATGAGGACTTCCTTTTTATTAATAGCTTTCGTGGATGTATAAGGCTAGTAAGGGCCCCATAATGGATAGGATGCCCCGCCTGGAATCAGAAAGGCTCAGTTTCCCGAGTTCAAATCTGGTCTCAGACTTTTACTAGCAGTGTGACCTTGGAAACATCAACAAAGTGAGGACTTTTTAGCCACTTTATTTGCATGATTCTCTCATGTGTTTGTGAATACTCTGCAGATCTTCTGAGAACTGTTTGTTCATATTGTTTGATCACTTACCATGATCCCTTTCTTAGGGCTTTGTGTATGAATAGGTGATATACAGCCTGCTTAGTTTAAGGCTTAATTAATAAGTAAGATTTGTGAGTTGTCTGATATTATGTAATGTGGAGTTGGAACTGGGCAGCTACTGGTAGCCACTTCCATCTCAGACTTACCTAGAGTGAAACAATAAAGGTAAATATTGGATGTCAGTGTGAGAATTACCGTGAAGTTTCTAGCTCTATGTTTTGTTTTGTTTTTCTGAGGCAATTGGGGTTAGTTAAGTGACTTGCCCAGGGTCACACAATTAGAAGTGTTAAGTGTCTGAGATTAGATTTGAACTCAGGCCCTCCTGACTTCAGGGCTGGTGCTCTCTATCCACTGCCCCAATAAAGGTAATTTTCAACATTTATTTTTGCATGGCTTTGTGTTCCAAATTTTTCTCCCTTTCCTCCCCTCTCCCCAAGTCAGCAAGCAATTTGATACAGGTTAAATATGTGCAATACTTTTAGCCATAATTCCACATTTGCCATTTTGTGAAAAAAAAATCAGATCAAAGGGGAGAAAACACGAGAAAGAAAAAAAAACAGAAACAAAAAGGTGAAAATACCATGCTTCAATCTACATTCAGTCTTCATATTTCTCTCTCTGGGTGCCGATGACATTTTCCATCCTAAGTTTATTGGAATTTCCTCGAATCACAGCATTACTGAGAAGAGTCAATTTTATCACAATTGATCATCACACAATCTTGTTATTACTGTATAATATTTTCTGCGAACCTAGGTTTTAAAGCAGAGAAAATGACATTTGTGTGATTAGATAGCTGAGTACTTTTTTTGTAAATAGTATTTTATTTTTTCCAATTAAACGTGAAGACAGTATTCAACATTCATTTTAAAAAAGATTTTGATTCCAGAGTTTTCTTGCTCCCTCCTTTTTCTCCTTCCCAAGACAGAAAGCAATCCAGTATAAGTTATATATGTGCAATCATGTTAACCATATTTCCATACTTTGTTCAAGTGCTTTTTAAATTAAATTTATTTTTCATTTTTATTTTTATTTTATTTTTTAATAATCAAAATTATTTTTTCTTCTTCCCAAGTCCCTTCCCTCTCCTGATAAACAAAAAGACCCTAGTTAACAAGTAAGCATAGGTGATAGCTGTATAGTGTGATGGATAAAGCCTGAGTTCAAATCTGGTCTATGATATTTACTTACACTGAGAAAGTCTCTTAACCTCAATTTCCTCATGTATAAAATGGCGTACAAATAATACCTCCCAGGATCAAGTGAAATAATATCTGCAAAGTATCTGACACATAGCAGGCACTTCATAAATGCTTCCCCTCTCACAAAACAATGTTTTCAAAGTGTTTTCCATTTATTATTAAACATATATATATATAATATACATATATATATATGCACAACTGATTTTACAATCTCTCCTCTGTCCCTGGAGATGTAGGTGGGTTGTCTTTTTAATGAGAGCTTTTACATATCTCCCTTAGACCCTGATGTTAGTTTCATTTTCCCATCAGAAAGTATTAGAAAGGGAAAAAGGGAGAGAGGGAGGGGGAGAGAGACAGAGATAGACAGAGACAGAGAGAAAAAAGGAGAAAAGAGAGAGGGGGAGAGAGAGGGAAAGGGAGAGGAAAGGGGGAGAAGGATGAGAGGAGGGAAAAAGGGAGAAGAAAAGAAAAGGAAGGGAGAGGAAGAGAGATAGGAGAAGGAAAAAGGGAAAGAAAAGAGAACGGGAATGAGGGAGAGAGAAAAGGACAAGAGGAGGAGGGAAGGAGGGAGAGAGAAGGGGAGAAGAAAAGAAGTGAAAGAAAGAGATAGGAGAAGGAAAAAGGAAAAGAAAAGAGAACAGGAATGGGGAGAAAGAGACAGCATGGAGGAAAGGAAGGGAGGAGGAGAGACAGAGAAGAGGAAGGAATAAAGAAAAGGAGAGAAGGAGGAAGAAGAAGAGAGGTAGAGGAGCAGGGAGGAAGAGAGAGACAGAAGAGGAAGGAAGAGAGGATGAGGAATGAGGGAGGGAGGGAGAGGGAGACAGAGGGTGGAAGAAAGGAAGGGAGGGGGAGAGAGAAGAGAAGGAGAGAATAAAGAAAGAGGAGGGAAGAGGAAGGGAGAGATAGGAGAAAGAAGAGGAGGAATGGGGAGAGAGGGAAAGGAAGAAGAGAGGGAAGAGGGGAGGATAAAGAGGAGGGAAAGGAAGAGAGATAGGAGGAAGGAGAGGAATTTAACACCCATCTATAAACACAAACAGTTCAGTACACAAAGAACAAGAAAAAGGATTGTACATGAAACTATCAACTGCTTTTAAAAAAAAGGTTATGCATATTTAAATAAACTAACAGAAAAAAGTTACACATAAAATTTAACAAGATACTAAGAGCAATATCTTGTGTCCATTTTAATATTCTTTTTTGTTTTAGTCAATGTATTTTAAAAAGTATTTTATTAAAAGAAAACCGTGTAAGTGATTTTAACTTGTATTTTATTCAGATAAAATTAAAAATTGATTATAAACTTTATGACCGCAGAAACTCTTTTTAAACATATTGTAAAATAATGTAGACAGTATCCTTAAAAAAATCTCTGTACTGCCTTTACCACTCTAAAATTATGGATTTCAAGCTGGAAGCAATTTTCTAGGTCATCTACTCTTCTCCTCTCATTCTTATTGTTAGGGAAATGGGTCTGGAGGTAGGTGACAGTGGGGGATTGTGGGTATGGGGCGTAAAGGTACCTTCCTGAAGGTAAAGTAAAGACTCTAATGCTGGACTTATCCTTGGACTTTTCACCTGGGATTTATTTATCCACTGAAACATATAGGTAAAGCGATAGCAATGGTGGCCGACTAATTGCTTGCCCTCCACTTTTAAAGCTCTGTGGAGCATTGGAGTATCTGGGACTAGGGGTCAAACAGGTAGTTTATGGGAATTCTGACTCCACACCTTTAGGATCTTCCCTTTCTTAAGGAATAGGCAGATTGATGGAGGGACAAAAAAGAGGGACGAAAAAGCTCGATTAGGTGCCTCCCAGAGGGTGGCACTCAGGGGACAAAATGGACCTCTGGCTCCACCCACAGCAGGGCAAACAGGACTTGGGCCCCAGCTCAGTGTCAGAGTGGGGCATCTTAGGAGTATATGGCCCCTCTCTTTAAGACCATTACCCAATTCCTTTGAAGTGGGGTACCCAATGTACCCAAGTGACAGAGCCACCGGACCAATTCACCCCTATTAGAATGTCTGCCTATTTCTTGACTTTGTATCTTTGCGCATAGTAAGCGCTTAACAAATCATTTACTTGTAGCTTTGCACCCCCAGAGTGTCAAATAGTGCCTGACACTTCCTGGGAGCACGCATTTATTTATTCAGAGCCTACTGAGTGTCCCTATTCTTTGGCTAAAAGTAGTCGTTTCACATATGTTTGTTTTTTTTTTTATTGATCGGGGAAGGATGGGCACCCCGCTAGTTACCGACAGCATTCTGTGCCCCCTTCTGCCCTGGCCCTTGCACCCTACCTACCCCCTCTTCTCGGCTCACCCCAGTTTCCTCCGCAGTTTCATTTCCGTTGATTGATTCAAATTTTCATTTCTTTCCAAAAAATAAAACAAATAAACAAAAAAACCGACTGTACTTCACCCCAGAATTGGAGCCCCAAATCCAAAATAATCGCGGCCGGGACTTCTTTGTCTCCCCTCCCCCATCCCCCACCCCTCCTTGCGATGTCTCCCACGGATGGAAAACTAACCCTGAAAATCTGCCGAAGTTTTGTTGATTTTAACTCCAGATGCTTCAGGCTTTAAATGACCGTTTATTGGGTACATTGGACAAAGGCTCACAGGATACAGAGGCTCACCGGATCCCGAAGTGGGGACCTCAGAGACCGCTATTCAGCTGTGGAGGAAGCTGAGTGGGTGGTTAAGCGATGCTAATAAGCCCCGGGGGCAGGATTTGAACTCCGGTTCTCCCACATCTCTTTTCATTCTTAGCGGGGAGGGTGGCAGAGAGCCAGTCTCTCTCTTTTAGGTAGGAACCTGATTCTGGCCCCCTTCCCCACCTCCCCCAGCCCCGCGAGGCCCAGCCTGGGGCTTCCCCGGGGCTAGCGGGGCCCCTCCCTACCTTGCCGAGTGGCCGTGCTGTTCCGGGAAATGGAGCAGCCACAGTTGCCAGTCATTCACATATCTTTGAGCGGCTACAATGTCATCTCCTAGGCAACACAGACGCTGCCCGCTGGGGGAGCAGTAAATGTCTCTCCCTCTCAGGCCTCCAGTTTCAGCCAACGGGCCTCTGGGGACTCCACTCGCCACTGAGGCACACGGAAGGTAGGAAAAGCTGACGGGGATTCTGTTCTTTGCTTTCCTCTCCCACCCTTACACCAAAGAAATGGGCAAAACTGGGCACTTTTCTTCCACCATCTAGCCCCGGGGGAGGATGACTTTAGAGTTGGTCTGTCCCAGTTGCAGGGACAGAGAAGGGGATCACAACTACCTGCCCCTCTCTGCTCTGGACTGTTGGGGCAGAGAGTGGGCACCAGAATCTGCCACAGCTTTGGTGCCCGGTGCTTGGTGCCCGGCAGAGATTGGCAGATCAGAGTAGGATTGACTGGAGGTTTTTTCCCCCAGAGCATACAGCCTGGTTCATTTGATTCAACACAGTGCACATTTATTAAGTGCTGACTACATGCTGCTTTCAGGCACTTCAACACAGTGCACATTTATTAAGTGCCTAGTGCATGCTGCTGTCAGGCATTTCCAATGCAAACAGGAAAATAGTTCCAGCCCTCAGAAGGCTTGGATTCCAATGGGGGAAGCAAAATTCACTGTTCTAGAGGCTTACAGAATCTTGGCTTTATTGACCAGCAAGTCCTTATATACTAGTTAAGGACCTGAGACCCAAGGAAGTTTAAGTTTGCATAAGGAGTAAGCATCCAATGTAATATTTGAACCCTGGTCCTGGATCCACTGAGCCCAGATTTGGTGATTGTATCATGCTTTAAGGAGTAGGTTGATATGACAGACTTGGTTCTTCTCAGCAGTTCAGGGATCCAAGGCAATCCCAATAAACTTTGGATGGAAAATGTCATCCTTATCTATAAAGAAAACTGTGGAAACTGAATTGAATGTAAATCAACACATACTATATTTACTTTTATTTTTATTTTTCTTCCATTTTTTCTTTCCTGATTTTTCTCTCCCAACATGAAATATATATATGTATATATATGTATAATACACATACATATATATATATATAAAGAGAGAGAGAAAGAATGTACATGTATATCAAAGAAAAGTTTTTTTTAACATGGGAAAATAAAAATTAAAAGAATAGGTTGAATTAAAAAATTATAGACTTTAGAGCTAGGAGAGATCTTAGGAATTATTTTCATTCAACCACTTTTATATAGAAGAGAAAATTAGGCCTAGAGGTTAAATGACTTATAATCACCCAAATATGATGTGGCAGAGCTGAGATTTGAACTCAGAACTCTGCTCCAACTCTAGAGCTCCTTTTATCTATAGTTTCTGACATTGAACCCCTCCCTAGTGGTTTTCCTAAAGATGAAATTTAGAAGGAAAGGAGAGGATTTTTACTATGGCTGGTACCCAAGCCTTAATGAGCATCTTTCTGTGTCTGGGGGCCCTTCCAGGATGAGGAGATACAGTGGGGATTAGGGAGAGGTGAGAAGCATTTTAGGGTGCTTCTTCCAGATTGGATTCCTTTTGCAACCTATCCATTTCCTGTCAAAGGATGGGGGGAGGAGGATTTACAGACTGATCTAAATCAAATAGTAATTTGTCCTCATGAATGGGGAGTTTACTTTGTTTCAAGTTCCTCTTTTTCATAGGTCTAAGCCAATATCTAGCAGTTGTTCTGGAAAGATTCAATTCAGTTTAATGGATATCTCTTCTTCCCCTCTAGTCCCTCTCCTCCCTAGAATTTCTAGTGACAGGGCACTCACTACTTCTTAAGGTTGTCCATTTCACTTTTGGATCCATCAGTCAAGCAAAACATCTACTATAGACCAGGCACTGTGTTAGTTACTGGATGATATAAAACTAGAAATGTAAATCAGTGCTCTCAAAGAGATTATAATAAGCTGGGGAAGTGAGAAGGAAACAATTTAAATACCGGTGGGTAAATGCAAAATATCTTCAAAGTAATTGGGAAGGGGGAGATCATTAGCAAGAGGGAGAATCAAGAAAGCTTTCCATTTTTATGTGTTCATTTATCTCCAATCATGTCTCACTCTTCAGGACCTCTTTTTTTTTTGGAAGGGTTTTCTTGGCAAAGATACTGGAATGGTTTGTCATTTCTTTCATCAGCAGATGGGGAAACTGAGGCAAAGAGAATGAAGTCACTTGCAATCAAATTTGATCCTTAGGACAGTCCTTGAGATAAACATAATTTTACAATTAAGGAAAGTGAGGGGAAGTGACTTGCTCATAGTCAGCACTGATAATGTAGAGTTAGAATTTAGGTATTCCTGAGTTCTGCCCCAATGTTCTATTTACTTTATCAGCTCAATAGAAATGTGGAAAATCAAAGAGTATTAATAAGAAGAAGTATTCCAAGGCACCAAAGGCAGATAGCCTGTGCAAAGAGAGTTGGATGTTGTGTAAGCATAACTGAAATATACATTGCATGAGAGGACAATGATGGAGCTGGGCTGGAGGCAGATTGTGAATGGTTTTTAAATAGCAAATAAAAGATTTCTTATTTTATCTTGAAGGCAAGGGGAGCTACTGAAGCTTCTTGAGGGGAAGAGTGAGGAGGTCAGAACTTTGCCTTAGGAATGTTCTTTTGGTCCCTGTGGAAGGGATGGATTAGGGAGTCAGAAGTGGGTATTCTTTCATCCTACCCATGATACTATCTATTTCTTGGTCCTGGGCTAAAATCTTGTCCTTTCCTGCCTTGCATCTGTTCAGAAGTTTCCAGTTTGGGTACCTGTTTTCAGATTATTTGGTTTTTAATTTTTTTATACTCTTAAAAGATTTGAATGGAGAATGCTTGTTTCTTTAGGTTTCTATCTACCAGTATTTACTACATTTGAAATTTAAAAAAGCATAGTGTTATCATGAGATCCTTTTGGCCTTTAAAAGAGTCTTGAGATCATAATAAGAGCTGATCATTACATAGCGATGTAATGTTTACAGGACTTTATCAACATGATAAAATCCTTCAATTTTCTCAAGAATCACCACTACCTGATAAAATCAGAAAATGAGGAAACTGAGCTTTAACAAGGTTAAATAATATATCCATATTTGGTCCTAAAACCAGGATGTTACAGGGGCAATCAATATTCAAAGTCAGATTCTTTTTTCGTATTCAATGCCTAGCTGCTTTCTTTAAAAAAAGTTCCATTTTATTGATTTTTTCAATTATTCATATCTTTTATATCTTATTTTTATTGATCTAATTTACTGTTCTCTTTATGAGTAAATGCTTTGCATGTACTTAAGTGCTTACTAAATTGTATTCATTGACTAGTTCCTATCTCATCTTATTAACATCTTGTTTTTACATATGCTTTGCATATAAGATTTTACTATTTTTAGTTACTTATTCATGCCTTTTATATATTGTTTTCATTGATACCATTTTTATTTTTTTATTTCAGAATCTATTTTGCATATAGTTAAGTGCTCGATAATTTCATTCATATCTGTTATCTTATTTTTATTAATATCTCGGGTTTTTAACCTTCTTTTCTGAATCTCTCTTTCTCCCCCTTTTCCTCTGGCCAATAGGTTTCCATTATTAAAGAGAGTAAGAGGGAAAAAGAAATCAAGTATATTTGTCTTTGAGCAAAACCCATCAATACAGTATCTACTTCTGACAGTATTTGCAATATTCTATATACCCATGATCTCTACCTCTGCAATGTTGGGGAGAAAGATGTATTTTCTCAACTCTTCTCTGGGATCAAACTGACTCTTTTAATAACGTCAATGAATCAGTTAAGATATATTAAGCAGCTCTTTTGTCCTAGGTTCAGTGCTATGAAGTATACTGAGCCCTGGGAATAGAAAAGGAAGCAAAAGCCCTCAGGAAGTTTACTACCTAATGGAGACAGATATGTGCAAACAAATGTGCTACAAACAAGCTGTATACCCCACAAATAGGAAGGAATTAAGGGAAGGAACATAATGGAATAGAGGTAGTAGGAATGACTTTCTGTGGTAGATGGGATTTTACTTGAAGCTTAAAGGAAGCCAGGGAAAGCAGTGGGCAGAATTGAGGGCAGTGAGCCTTCTAGGTATAGGAGAAAGCCAGAGAAAATGCCTGGAGCCAAGAGACACTAAACTGTTCCTGGGTTGTTTTTTTGTTTTTTTTTTTTTGAGACTTTTCTCAGATTTTCTTGGGGGTCTTTTAAGGTCTTCTGTTGGTTTTTCAATTCCCCAGCTCCAACCAAACCTCAGAAACTAGAGTCCCAGGATCAACCTAGCTTTTGAATTTGTAGACTTTGTTTGGACTTCAGAGAATGAGCTGATTTAAGGGCTGGACCAAAGCAAGCCTGCCCACGCCCTACTGCATCACCATTTTGGCTTTCTGGGTCATCTGAGCAGAAGCTTTTCTAAGCTGCTGTGGGTAATAGATTAATCAGTACAGAGTGCATGAGGCAGATTTATTCTCTCCCTGGGTGATGTGTCCAAGGTGGGGCTAACAGTGAGATATGACCCAAGATTTGGAGTTGGATCCTAGTCAAAGGTACAGAAAGCACCTGCTTTGGACGCAGTCATGGTTGGAGAAGCAAGGTTCTGAGGAGGGCACAGGCTATGATTAGACATCAAATAAGGGGACTGGGTGGGGAGACACGGGGGGGCGAAAAGGGGGGGTAATGGCTTGCAGTCTGAACATGCCTTTTTTTTTGATAGGCAACATTTGGAAGGTGGCAAATTCCTTCACACTAAAGGCCTTGAAACAAAAATTAGATGCCCCGTTATGAGGGCTGCTACAAAGGGCATTTAAGGTTAACTTGGATTCAGTGGTCCTTGCAGAACTTTGCTGTTCTGATAAGCCAGCTCTTAGCCAGCTCTGACCTGACCTAAGAGAAGGGGAAAAGACTGGATCAGGGGTTTACTAGTCTGTGAATTCCTTGATGGGGAAATCCTTCCCTTCCCACCAATACATGTGTGCTCCTTCCCTACCACTTAGAATCTTAGCGACTTGCCCAGGATCATACAGGAATTATGAGTCAGAGGTAGTACTTAAACCCACGTTTTATCAGAGACATATTGGCTGGGTTATTCATGTTGGTGTCCTGTCATAAAGGATGAACTCACTTATCCTCTGGAAAAGAAACAGAGAGAGAGAGAGAGAGAGAGAGAGAGAGAGAGAGAGAGAGAGAGAGGGAGGACAGAGACATAGACACAGAGAGTGAGTCTAGAATAGTATTTTCTTAGCACTAGGAATGCAATTATAAAGAATAAAACAATCTCTGCTTTCAAGGAACCCATTTTACATTGGAAAAGACAATGAGATACAGAGATAGAGACCAAGAGAGCTTTGAAGTGTGTGTGTGTGTAAGAGAGAGAGAGACAGAGAGAGAGAGAGAGACAGAGACAGAGAAAAAGGGAGAGACAGAGAAAGAAAGAGATGTCATTACAAAATTGTTCTCAATTTTCCTTAAAAAATTGAGTACCTCTTCTCAAAAAACTTTTGTTTTTGTGAGTTGCATCTATCATTAGTTACTATATTAGAAACTTGTGTTTTATATACATCCTTCTTAGAATCACTGAGCAAACTAATGGAGGTGTTGGGGGCAGGGATGGGTAGGGAGGAAGGAGAAATTAAGCAATCATGTATCTATGAAGGAAGACACTATCTGCGTCCGGAGGAGGAACTGAAAAATAGAAGTATATAAAGTATTATTTTACATTCATCCATACATATATGTATAAAGTTATATGTACACATACATATTTGTGTCTAATTATAGACATCTCTATAATGGGGGGGGGAGGAAAAAAGTTACATGTTAATTTTATTATATATTTAAAAGGAAAAGCAAGTTCCATTTAATAGAGCTACAGTTTCATGTGCAATTCTCTTTTTTGTATTTTGTTATGGAAGTGCTTGCTTTATTCAGAATTGTTTTTTAAAAAGTAAGTAACTAGCTTCTGGTTAAGGCTTGAAATCCTATATAGGCTCCTTGAAATCAGAGATTGTTTTATTCTTTATATTTGTATTCCCAGTGCCAAGAGAATGCTATGCTAGTCTCTTTGTCTCTCTCTCTCTCTCTCTCTCTCTCTCTCTCTCTCTCTCTCTCTCTCTCTCTCTTTCTCTCTTTCTCTCTTTTTCTTTTTCTTTCTTTGTGTGTCTGTGTTTCTCTCTCTTTCTCTTTTCCAGGGGATAAGTAAGTTCATCCTCTATGACAGGACACCAACATGAATAACCCCCTAATTTGGGAGAAAAGAAAGGGAAAACAGGCTATGGGCAAAGGAGAAACAAGCTCCATTGCACTTCTACCTTACCTCCTAGAAGTCTATCTTCATCTGTCTTCCAGTTTTAGCACAATGCTTTGAGTGTTATAAGTGCTTAATAAATGTTGTTTTCTTTTTTTATATTGGAAAAATATATCTTTTTGTATTAAAGCTTTTTATTTGCAAAACATATGTATGGGTAGTTCTTCGACATTGACCCTTACAAAGCTTTCCATTACAAAATTTTCCCCTTAGTCTCCTCCCCTCCTCTAGATGGCAGGAAGTCCACTACATGCTAATTATATTAAAATACTTGACAAGTCGAATATATGTATACATATTTCCGAAAAATTTTATCCACAAGAAAAAAAATCTGAGAAAGGAAACCCAATGCAAGCAAACATCGATAGGATGAAAACGTTACGTTGTGGTCCACATTTCATATCCCTCTCTCTGGGTGTATATGGCTTTCTTCACTGAACAACTGAAGCTGATTTGAAATATTTCATTGTTTAAGAGAGCCATGTTCTTCAGAATTGATCATCATATAGTGTTGTTGTTGCCGTGTATAATGATCTCCTAAAAATGTTGTTTTCACTAATAAAAAAGAAATGTGAGCATTTCAGTATTATTATGAAAATAATTTTGATTTCACAGCCTGCCTGAAGGGATCTCAGGGATTCTCTGAATAATATTTTGCAAATCAGTGCTCTAGATACATTTATATAGACATATCTGGATATGTACATATGTATTTGTGCATTTGTTTATATTATCATATATGTATAATTATGTGTGTACATATTCCTATAATTCAGTTATCAAACATTTATTAAGCACCTACTATGTATGACATAAAGCTATACACTTGGGATGCAAAAACATTGAAAAATGCTCCTCAAAGAGCTTACATTCTATTAGTGATGAGACAACACATAGGCCAGAAAATTTAGTTGTTGTTCAGTCAGGTTGTCCAGTCCCCTTTGGGAGGGGAATGTTGGCAGAGATGCTTGAGTGATTTCTTATTTCTTTCTCCAGCTCATTTTTACAGATAAGAAAACTGAGGCAAACAAAGTTAGGTGACATGCTTAGGGTCACACAGCTAGGAAGTATCTGAGGCTCAATTTGAACTTGGGTATTTCTGTCTTCAGGCGTGGTTCTCTATCCCCTGGGCTGAACAGCTCTCCTATCACCAAAAAGTAAATACATAATATATGTGAAATTGATATACATTAGTTTACTGTGTCCAGTTCTGGGTGCCCCATTGGGCATTGTCCCCAAGAAGAGGACAACCAGGAAGATCAAAGGTTTCAGAGCTTATATTGTATGAAGATTGGTTGAAGGAATGAGAAATGGTGAGCCACCAGAAGAAAAGAGTCAGGGGGACAAGCATCTTGTCTTTTAAGTATTTAAAGGGAAGTTAATTTGAAAAACTATTAGCCTTGTTCTGCTTGACCTTGGGGAGCAGGACTAGGAGCAGGGAGAGTAAGTTGCAGATAGATGAATTCAATGTAGACATCAGAAAAAGCCTCCAACAATTTGAGCTACTGAAAAATGCTCCTGCTGGAGATCTTTAAGAAGAGATGGAAGCATTGGATGTTGAATGTGTTCAGGTATCTGGCCCACATGGTCTCCCAAGACTCTTCTGATGCTGAGAGTCGAAATTCGGTGAATATTGGAAACAGAGAGAGATACTTCCAAGTTGCAGGTCCTGGGGAAGGCTAGAGGTTTCACTGAGTGGAGAGGGAAGCTAATATCCCCATGGAGATTGGAGAAGGGAGATCAGAAATGATGGGAAAGGCACACACAAATGGAGATACAATAAGCACAACAGATAGGATATGTAGATAGATAGATGACTAGGTAGGATGGTTGTGATTTTGTTAATCAAATCCATATGCTGCTAGGGTATCCTGTCCATTTCAGTTAAACCACATGGAAAGGCAGGCTGGTACAATGGAACATGCCATTAGGAGTCAATCACTAAATAACTTAGGGCCTCAGTTTCTTCTTTTGTAAAATAAAATGATTGAATGAGGTAATTCAGACCAATTCCAAAAGACTTGTGGTGGAGAGAGCCATCTGCACCCAGAGAGAGAACTCTGGGGATTGAATGTGAATCATAATGTAGTATTTTTATCTTTTTGTTGTTGTTTGCTCGCTTTTTGTTCTTTCTCATTTTTTTCCTTTTTAATCTGATTTTTTTTGTTCAGTATGATAAATGTGGAAATATGTATAGAAGAATTACACACGTTTAACATATATTGAATTACTTGCCTCTGGGCAAGGGGTGGGAGAAGGGAGGGAGAAAAATTTGGAACACAAAGTTGTACGAGGATGAATGTTAAAAACTATTTTTGCAAGTATTTTGAAATAGCCTTTAAGGTCTTCTTTTGGTTAAATTCATTAATCCCATTTGTGACTCATTTTACCTGACTAAAGTCATTTCCGTAGATTTTCTCTTGGGTATCTGGAAATAACCTGGTTTCAATTCAGGGGTATGAATACCTTCTATATAAAGTGAGTGAATGGTGTTCCATATTACTGGACCCTGATTCTTTGCACCCTCACTCATAATAATGATGATGACTTTTTCAGGACATTGTGCTGTTCATAATATAATCACAGCTTTTGTAGATCACATGTTGTAGTGTTGATTTGTTGACCTTTTGGTTATTTTGTCTTGATCTTTTACATGACAAGTATTCCAGACAAAGAATAGACAAGGAAAGGGGAGAGAGAGAAAGAGAGAGAGAGAGAGAGAGAGAGAGAGAGAGAGAGAGAGAGAGAGAAAGTTAGAAAAGTGAACAGAGGGAAAAGCTTGAGATAGGAAAGAAACAGCAAAAGAAGAAAGACAGAAAGAATGCAAGAGAGAGAGAAAACCCTGACAAATAATGTATTTGATGCCCTGCTATCCCTTCTTCTGAGGGCCAATCAAGTCCCTTCACTAGAATTCAACCTACTTTATTTGTAAAATAGCTAGTTAGATGGATGGACAGATCTCTAGACAGAAAAATTGGAGAAAGTGGACAGATAGATTAGATAGATTGGATGGATAGATAAAAATAGAGGGATGGATATGTAATACTAGAGAAACTGAGGCAAGCCAGAGATTGATTTTTAATTTAATGTGGAGAGTTTTAGGTTAGCTGACCAGATAGGAATCATGTCCAAAATCATTCCCGTTCTGAGGAACTGAGGCAGGGAACTTATATAGAGTTTTAGCTAATTAGGGTTTAACAAAGGAGATAAGGGGCGGGAGGGCGAGGATTCTGGGACAAGCCATAATTCCAGAAAAGGGTCATAGCTTAATTCTAACAGGATAGGGGTCACGATAAGAAGGTCATGGCCAGGAGACTGTGAGGCAAGGGGCAATAAAACAAAAGGAGGGGGAAATTATCCCATCAAGGATTGAGATAATGTACCTGGAGTTTATTCCACAATGGTATTATGCCACAGTTGGTTAGAGCTTCAAAGTTTTTCCTGATTCAATTCTCCCAGGCCTAATGGCAAGAAAGGGGGAGGTGGCCATAATAATTTTATTCTGGGTATAGCAGATAGTGTTAGAAATACACTCTTGACACTGAAAATCAGATATCGAGGGAAATTTATTAAAGAAGAATCTTAAGTAATAGTTCTAACGTTTCTGCCCAGAAGTGGACTCCACCCTTCTTCGGGAAGAGGGAGTGCTGAACACAGAAGTGGGAGAACTTTTATACTTACTATTTGGCACAGTTCCTCCCTTCAGAAAACAGATTGGTTCATTTCTTCTGGGTTACAATCTTTCTGATATGCCCACCACATATATCCCCTAAATATATATAAACATGTTCCCCCTCCCTCATCATACATCCCATGTTCAAAAATGATAGAAAACTCCTCCTATGGGGTGTGTTGTTTAATATTCAATTAGCCTATTGAGCATGGGCAGTAGTGATTTGGTCAAGTCAGGTCACTGACTCCTACTAGTTTGACCTGGATCCACTATTATCTTAAGTTTGTGGTTTTCTCAAAGCCACAAGACTCTTTCTGATTGACTGAATCCACCTGTTGTTTGCTCAGGGCTTCTATTGATCATTTAATTGTTTTGGGGAATCTTAACCTTCCTTAACCTCTCACATTCTGAAAACTTCTTAGTCAGTGGTACCTACTATCCCATACTACCTCAAAGCTTGTAAACCACAGAAACCCAACTTTTCAGCATTACTCACAATAGGTAGATATGATGGGTAAAACAGAAATAGGCAGGATTGAGTGGATAGAAAAATAGATTAGGTTGGATAGATAAATATTACAAAATATTTAATAAAGTAATACAAAATATTACAGATGCACAGGTAAATGGACAGAATGAGCAGATGGATATATAGATTAAGTGAATAGCTAGATATGATAGATGCCAGATAGATAGATGGATAGACAAATTGGATAGATAGATAGAATAGATGGATGGATAGATAGGATAGAATGATTAAATAGAAAGATGGATAGATAGATGAATAAATGCATTAAATCAATTGGATAGCTAGATAGTATAGATGAATGGATTGATAAAATCCAAAGAGCAGGTAGGATATGTAGATAGATAAATGAATAGATAGATTAGACTGTTCAATAATTAGATGGATAGATACATAACAGATGGATAGAATAGATAGATCAAGTAGAACAGATACATGAAAAGATATAGATACATAGATTGGTAGATGAACACTTATGAAACCTTTAATATGTACCAGATAAGCATTGGGAATTCAAAAAGAAGAAATCAGGACAGTGAAAGGAGAATGGAGGGGGGAAATCAGGGGGATGAAATGCTATGATGAAATATTTCCTAACAATTGCAGCTGCCTCGAGGTGGAATGGGTTTCCCTGAAGAGGATGTCTGTCCCCTTACTAGATTTCAAAGGCTTGAGGATCCATCATCAGGGACATTGTGGATAAGGTGTCATATATAGGACTAGAGAGTTTCTGAGTCCCCTTCCAGCCTCCTCCTCCCAATTACATACTTCTGGGACATGGATTTCTGGGACATTTTCCCTCATTCAGGGATAGACAGCTTTAAAAATCAAGTCATATATGACCTTTGTAGGTCACTAGCTGGCATGGTAGAAATAACCTAGCATGTGGTCACAGGATAATCTAAATTCAAACACTTCCTAGCAGTGTGACCCTGGACATCTATTTCACTCTAAACCCAGGGTTATTGAGAACCAAAAAAAGTACTTATAAATTGCTTTACCAGTCTTCAAGAACTGTATAAATGCTGGCTATATTGTAGTTTTTGGTTGGTGGTTGTGGTGAAGAACAGTAGTGTCCATGTGGATTGGTGGACAGTTGTATCTTTCTTTTGTTTGTTTTCACTGTATCATATGGTATTAGAAACACATCTAAAATATCTTCTTAGGTTACACATTTTAGAGATTTATGCTTAAAATACAGAGTACAGAATTTTCTGGTGGTGTGTTGTTATTGTATGTCTGCTTAGGTGGATTTATGGGTTATATTTAAGGCAACAAACACTTATAAAGCACCTAAGCTCTGGGGGTTACAATAAAAGGAAAAACCAGTTCCTACCCTCAAGGAGCTTACTGTCTGTCTAGTAGGGAGACTAGGTCCCAATGGCTATATGCACACAAGACTATAGAAGGGATAAAGTGAAGATAATTGGCCAAAGAATTAAGGGCCAATAAGAGGGTTTGGGACAGGCTTCCTATGGAAGGTAGAATTTTAGTTGAGTTTTGGAGCAAGGAAGATATACCATTCTGGCAATGGGCAACAGGCAATGGAACTACAGAGTTGGGACTTGGAGTATTTTGTTTAAGGAAAAATACATATTATTTAATCTAGTTTAAAGTAACCCTTGAAAGGGGGCAAAATGCTTTGAAAAGATTCTGGTAAGGAAACAGTGAATTGAAAATAATTCTAATAATGTAACTATCAGTAAGCAATAGAGATAATGGCAGAATTGATGCTTGAGAATTTCTTAGCCACCTTCCAGGTAAATAACAGTCATCAGAGAATCATGAGAGTTACATTTTGGAAGGGATCTCAGGGGCTAATCTACTCCAAAATATAACCTAAAGGAATCCCCACTACAACATAACTAAGAAGAGGGAGATACATCATGAAGCCAGAATTCTGGAGGAAAGAATTGGAAAAGGAGGATAGATAAGCAGCGAAGATGAGAAAATGATAGACAAATAACTCCGTGACATAGGAAGAAAGATGAGAATAAAACTACTAATACTGAAAAATGATGTAAGATATCTGTGTAACCCTTGACTTTAATTCTATGAAATTCTTACATCTGACAACAAAAACAACTGACTAACCAGGAAACAGGTCACAGAGAGAGAATTTAACAGTCATTGTACTCCCTGAAAACCGTGATTCAAAACAAAATAAACAAACAAAAAAAGCAGGGTTGCTCTATTTCAAAAAATCATAAATGAAGAATATCTCATTGATTAGTACTAAAGATAAAGTAGCCACTAATCATTTACTGAAAGGAGCAACCTCCAAAGGAAAAATCCCAGGCTTTTAAAAATTATTTTGGTTTTTAGGGGCTTTTTAGGGGATGAGGAGATGGTGTATGGAAGGAAAGGGGAAAAGTTGGCAAGAGAAATATTAAAAAAGGGAAAAAGGGATAGTTTGCACAGAAAAAAAAACTAGAAGAAAATTCAGAAGGAAGCACAAACTAAGAGGATCATTTAGAAACTAATGTGTAAATTTCATTATGTACTTTTAAAAAAAAGGAAACGTATTTGTTGTTTCATATGGAGACTGTGTTTTATGTTCTGGTGTATATGTAAAAATGCTCTTTTTTATCTTTAAGTTCAGAATTGTAAAAATTACCCCCCCAAAAGAAAATAGGGTTTATGTTGGCAAAAAAAATTATTTAACTATGTCACAAGTAAAAATGTTTCTATATTCACATTTAAGATGTAGACTGAAAGTTTTTTCATCTGTTAAAAAAAAATCCCCCAAATTAAGAATTTCAGTGTTTTGAACCTATTAAAATATAAAAATGTGATATTGATTACTGTAATGTCCCCTATAACTCTACATCAGTATTCCTAAGGAGCCTATGAACTTGGGTGGTTTCTGGGGTCCCTTTTGGCTTAGGGGTCTGATCCTCTGACCTCTGTGGAACCTCAAACTCCAGCCCTGACATTTGTAGCAAAAAAAAGGCCCTGCCCAGGGGAGGGTGCTACCAGCAGGAGCTGGGTCACGTTTCATAGCTCATCTTCCTTCTGAAAACGAGAGGGACACTACTGGGAGCTGGTGGTTTCCTACCTGCCTCCTAGGGTGGGTACCCAGTCCGCTGTGGGTGACCTGTCCGGCTCGAACATCCAGCCTTGAGACCATGGAGATGAGGTGACCCACTTACAGGATTTCTCTCTGTGCCCTTGCCCTGGACAGGGCCGAAGGCCTTTTAAGGATGGGGCTGGGCTGGGCTGGGCTCTGGGGAATTCCACGGGGACTCTCTCTAAATTCTGACATCATTCTTTTTCTTCTCTCCAAACCCTGGATCCCTCCCCAGCTCTTCCTCTGAGTTGAGATCCTGTTTAGGGAGAAACAGAAAACAGGTCATAGGGGCAACCTCGGCTGGTTTTGGTTTTCCTATCGTTTTCAACGCAGAGGCGGGAGGAAGAGAGGGTGGCTAATTTTGCTTTTTACTCCTCTGCCTTCTGCTTTCCTCAGAAGAAGAGTCCAGGGGACAGTCGGTGGTGGCGGTCAGGGCAATTTGAATAACTTCCTACCTGATGGTTTGGTTCTGGTTCAGCTGGACTCTTGCTCTTTGCCTATCGTAGTGATTTACCAGCAGGGAGTCTGTAATTTTGTGTCCTTTTCATTCTAAACCATGTGAAAATTATGTAAGAAAGTCCAGGGGATAAATCCCCCCGACTCCATCCCTGGACCCCGCCAAGCCTCAGGAAGCAGCAAAGCTCCCAAGTTTTGCCACGTGGCCACAAAATGCAAGTAGCAGCAGAAGTGAAGATGGCTGCTTTTTGGAAGTGAGTCCATTCATCACCGGCTTGCTCACTCTCCCACAAAGCTGAGTGTCATATTTTCAACAGGAGGCAGATTCTGAGAAATGTTTTTGGGGCAGATTTCGGGGCAATTTGTGGGGATGCGGGTGAAGGGTTCCTGTTTTCTTGAAGGGAAGGCTGGGACTGGAACATAGCCAAGACCCACCAAATTAGGGAGGGACCCGCCATTTTAAGGAGTGGCTCTGATCTCTCTGCTGTCCCAAGTCTGCTGTCCTTCTGACATCATGCACGCAGGGACGGTGGTCTTCAGGGCATCCCACAGGTAGGAATTTAAGTTTTAAAGGGCTAAATTTATCAATGTCCATTACCTCTGACCTCAAAGCCAAGAGGTACGGACATTTAATGTATTCTAAGAGGTCTGGCCCCTGGGTTATTCCTATGTGCTCATCACAAAAAATATATATATATATATATATATGTATATATATACATATATAGAGAGAGACTAATTTAACAGTTTCTTTGTCATGCAGGGCTTGGTATTAAATTTTAAAAAATATAGTTATAATAATTATTTAGCTAGGAAAAAACATGAGATTTGTGAATGAATTTGTAAGGGAAGAATGGAACAGGTGGGCATAGGAGGGGTGCTAGGTCTTTTGTCATTCTTCTCCCTCCAAAGGGCCTCTGAGAAAGTTAAAACTGTTTCAGTTAGAAATGGGGGAAGAGCCTTGAAGAGTAAAGGGTGAGAAAGATTGATGAATCTTCTGTATCTGGGCATGTATCTGGGCTTTGGTTTCCTAGAATTTAGAACTCAAAAAAGACCTCTGGAGTTATATCTCTTATTTTATTATATCACACAATAGTTCACCCGTTCCCAATCTCACTTTTTTTTTTCACGCCATGCACTAGAGACAATTCTCTGAGAGGTAGCCAGGTGAGTGATGTGTATAAGTTATAAAATAATAGCATTGAGAGCCAGGAAAAAAAAAAAAAACTTCAGGATTTAGTCCGAGACAACTGAGACCCAGCAAGGGTGAATCCGTTTGTTCAGGGTCACATAAGTGGATTTAATCCTCTGTTTTATGATCAATCCATCCAGTGAAAAACTCCTTTCCCCCATATCTTTCCATTTTATATAAATTGAGTTTTAAAGAGATGAAGTTACCTAATCTAGTTAAATTTTCTAGTAATGATAAGATCCTGAGTAAATAGGTTTTTTAATTATCTTTTTTTTTCCTGACACAATTGGGGTTAAGTGACTTGCCCAGGTCACACAGCTAGGAAGTGGTAAGTGTCTGAGACCAGATTTGAACTCCGGTCCTCCTGACTTCAGGGCTGGTGCTCTATCCACTGCACCACCTAGCTGTCCTGAGTAACTAGGTAAAGTTGTCAGAGAAAGACTAAAGTACTAAGGCAAGCAGGTCCAGTCAACCTTGCTGTGTCCATTTAGAAATTCAAGTCATGTCAAATCCCTGATGTTCAATTTCCCCTATAAATTTGTTATGGTTTACACCATCTTTGCTGAATTCCCTTTGGGTTAATCTACCATGGTGGTGTCCTACCTCATGGTGTCTCCTCACCCCCCCACCCCCATTCCTCATGGTGTGTAACTATATACTCTCCCCATTTCTATTTCATATTTACCTTTTCTAGTGCCTATTTTGCCTCTTCATTTTGTCTGTAACCTCATCCCCTAAATAAACCTACCCTTTTGCCAAAAAGAATGACCACTGTGAATTCTTCATGTGACCGACTGCTAGTTCCCAAGCCCACTTTCCACATCATTTCAAACATATCAGTAAGTAATAAATCCTTTTTTAAAAAAAAATCAGCCTAAGCAAGAGTGTGATGAGAGTGGGAATTATCATCATTTCATTTCTACATCTAGGGAACTAGTGGGAATCATTTGTAGATGAAATAAGATTTAGGAGCTCGGAGATCTTCTAGTTTAATTGGCTTACTTTCAAAATTTTATTGATGATTTTTGGTTTTTATACCACAATCATTTCCAAATATGGTATTCCTACTCCCAGGTACAAACTAAAAAAACAAACAGTTCAGCTAAACCAATGAGTCAGTTTTTTTTTCAATATACTCTATCCCATAGACCTCCTCATCCTTATCAAGAAGAAACAAGTTTGTTGAAGGATCTAGTCTCTAGGGCTAAGATTAGTCATGACACTTAATATGGATGAGCTACTTTCTACCTTTCCTGATTCACTTAATTCTAATGCCTTCCCTCCATTTTTTAATCTCCATTTTATCCTGTATATATCTTGTTTGTACATAGTTTTTTGTTTTTGTTTTTTGCATGTTATCTCTTTAGACTGTGAGCTCTTTGGAAGAAGGGGTTGATTTTACCCTTCTTTGCATTTCCACTGCTTAGGATAATGCAGTAGTATAGAGGCATTTAATAAATGCACGTTTCTTATCATCCCATACAAACCTTAATTTAATCATAAATGAAAAAAGATGAACAATCAAAA
>JAJPUD010002937.1:159610-180512 GCA_023553655.1 Myrmecobius fasciatus
TTCCTTCCTTCCTTCCTTCCTACCTTTTCTTCCTCTATTTCTCCTTCTCTCCCTCCCTCCTCTCTCTTTCTCTCTATTTGTCCCTCTTTCTTTTGAATATGGAATTCCCAGGTAGAAAAAGTTTCCTCTTCTATCAGTCAATCAATCAATAAACATTTATTAAGCATGAATCATGCTTCAGGCACTGTGCTAAATTTCTACAAATACAAAAAGAGAATAGATTGTCCCTGCCCTCAAGAAGCTTACCATCTAAAATACCTGTCAGCACCATCTCTGTCACTTATAGTCTTAGAGGTTGGCTTAGATCATTGAGAGGTTAGACTTGTCCAAAAGTCGCACAGTGTAAGTCAGAGGAAGGACTGGAACTCAGGTTTTCTTGGCTGTGAGGCCATAGTATCTCTTGCGCTATTTGTTGTTCAGTCATTTTCCAGTTGTGTCTGATTCTTTGCCCCCATTTGAGATTTTCTTGGCAAAGATACTGGAGTAGTTTTGCCATTTTCTTCTCCAACTCATTTTTCAAATAAGGAAACTGAGGCAAACAGAATAAAGTGACTTGCCCAAGATCACAGATGACAAAAAATGAGAACAGCAACAAGGAAAGATTTATATGAACTGATGCAGACTGGAGCAAACCGGGTTAGAAGAACAGATATCTCCACTGCCTTCAATTATATCAATTAGTGGCCACTAAGAGGGGGCCACCACTAACTAGTTCCTTCCCTCTGGGTCTCAGTTTCCTCTCTGTAAAATGGGGGTTTGGCCCCAGACAGTAGAGTTGAGAATAATAGCTAAAGGTTGCTGAGAGACAAGTTTAGACATGAGATAATGAAAAACTTCCTAACAATTAGAGCTATCTTCCAGTGGAATGTGATGTCTGGGGAGGCAGTGACTGGAATCCCCTCCGAGGAGTTCTTCAAGTAGAACCTGGATGCTCGGGGGTGGGCAGAGATCTGATTCAAGTACGATTTGGCTTAGGGGACCTTGGAGGTCTCTCCCAATTCCAAGGCTTAGGGGACCTTGGAGGTCTCTCCCAACTTATACAGAGTAATGGTCATAACCTATCTTGTCCTGGAGGCAAATAATGGGAAAACATCTTCCTTCTGGCCTTTGACCCCAACGGCTTGAGTTCAAATTCTGGTTCTGTAGTTACTACTTGGGTGACTGTTGGGCAAAGTATTTAACCCTTTTGGGGTGCAGCATAGTTATCTGGAAAAAGAGCAGTTTAGACTAGATCCTCTATATAGTCCCCGCCCTCCCAGCTCTGACATTCTGTGTTCTAAGGGTTCTCCCAGCTCTGACAACTTGTGTTCTAAGAGACTTCCCAGCTTTGTTAGTCCATTTTCTAAGCATCCTTCTGGATAAGTCCTTACTAGCACTTTTTTGGAAGGTCTATCACAAGTCTTAAGTCCTATAAGCTCTCCTAGGGAGGCTCACCCTCCCCCTTTTTTTAACCAAAATTCTAACCATCCTTTGAAGTATTACTATTTCAATAGAAAGGCAATTAGTCAGGAAGACCCTTCTTTGTGAGTTCAAACACAGCCTCAGACACTTCCTGGCTACATAATCTTGGGCAGGTCTCTTTTCCCTGTCTGTCTCAGTTTCTTTATTTGTAAAATGAGCTAGAGAAGGAAATGGCCAACCACTCCAATATCTCTGCCAAGAAAACCCCAAATGAGGTCAGAAAGTCAGATACAACTAAGGCACAAGGAACAACCAGAACATCTCAGAAAAAGTTATTCTAAATTCTCTAATCTTCTCTGAACTCCCATTAAATGCACTTGGTGCTGTAGAACTCAGTCCATAATTACCCCAGAGAAACAGGATGGAACAGTGGGTAGGACAGTGTACTCTTGGAGTCCAAGAGTGGAGTTCAAATCCTGCCTTGAATACTTAGTAATGTCAGTCGAAGTATTTTGAGGAACAATGACATGATAATGACTTTTGTTATGTCTGACTCTTTGGGATCCCATTTGAAGTTTTCTTGGCAAAGATACTGGAGTACTTTGCTATTTTCTTCTTTGTTCATTTTACCGATGGGGAAACTGAGGCAAACAGGGTCAAATGGCTTGCCCAGGGTTACCAGATAGTGGTTTGCTATTTCCTTCTCCAGCTCATTTTATAGATGGGAAAATTGAGGCAAACAGGGTGAAGTGTCTTGTTGAAGGTCACACAGCTAAGAAGCCTTTGAGGCCAGATTCAAACTTGGGTCTTCCTGACTCCAGGCCTGGTGTTCTATTCATTGTACTACCCAGCTGTTCAGTAAAGTCTGTAAAGATTTTCAAAAACTTTAAAGCACTTTAGAAATGTGAGCTATTATGATTACTATTGCTTATTAGCATCAGAGGTTTAGAGCTGCAAGGGACCTTAGAAGCCATCTTGATTAACTGCTCACTTCCCAAACTGGGCCTAGTTAGGTAACTGACCCAGAGTCACACAGTTAACCAATGGCAGATATCAGAACTCCATTCACTTTATGGGATTGTCTCTAGTGGCTCTGTGCCTGGGTCACAGGGAAGTAAACAAATAGGTCATTGGGTAGTGAGTGAGCCAGAACAGAGTGGGGACCTGCTGGGTAGTTTTCCAGGCTTTGTAAGGGGAGTTTGGACAGTAAGACTGAAGGCATGATAAATCCCATGCCATGTTGCTTATCTGTTTGATTTGTTTAGGCCCGAATTATTGGATTTTAAGTTGCCAGGGAACTTGGAGATATTATCTAGTTTGTTTATGCCCTGGACTTTTTGGGCAGTCAGTTTGGTGAAACCCAATGAGTTCCTTTTCAGAATTATGTTCTTAAATTGATCCAAAAAATACATGGAATTACAAAGGAAATCAAATAGATTGAAATACTATTGTCAAAGTATTTTTTTTCTTTTTTTGCTTTTTGCGGAGGCAATTGAAGTTAAGTGACTTGCCCAGGATCACACAGCTAGGGAATGTTAAGTGTCTGACAACCAGATTTGAACCCAGGTCCTCCTGACTTCAGGGCTGGTGCTCTATCCACTGTTCCACCTAGCTGCCCCTATTGTCAAAGTATTTTAAACAACAAAGTTCACAAACTCCAGATTTATGACCCCTGACCTAATGCAACCTCATTTTACAGAGAAGTGTCAGAGAAGTTAGGTGGTTTACCCATCCTGCCACAGTATCAGAGTCAGAATTTAATTCCAGCCACTAATGTTCTTTACACTCTACTACCTTGCCTGTTTTATCTCATTCCAACTATATTCTATTTTCTTAAAAAAAGAATGAATACTGTTCTATATTTTCACTGGTACCTGGAATACTATGTGGATATTTATAGGAATTAGACCAGTGATTTCACTGGTGTAGATGGGAAAATTCTCTCTATCAATACTGGTTAGCTCCTTCTGGAGAGCTGCATAAGATCCTAAAAAGTGACCCGCCAAGGGTTACACAACCAATATATGTTAGGAGCAATGCTAAATCCTTCAAGGCTTCACGGCTTGCAATGTAAATAATTGCTGAACAGATGAGTGAATACATGAAGAAAGGGACCACTTCCAGTTTCTGAACACCAAGTATTATCTTCCTGCCCTGCTGCCCAGTCCCGTGCCTCTTTCTGTTTAAACTTAGCTCTTGCCTTGTGTGCCATCTCCATTAGCCAGGGTTTTCCAGGGTGTGCCTGGTCCATGGGGGAGTGCAGCCCTTTGGTGCTCCATACAGTCCCACTCATAGAAAGTCAGAACGGGGCAGATTGTATGTTCCTGCTGTGACCCACACTGGGCAAGTTTGGGCTTGCCCGGCTTGGCAAGGCCATGTGGCGTGGTAGGTGGGGCCGGGCTGGGGCACAGCGCATTCTGACTTTCACACACTGAGGACCTCTAGGGGCTCTGGTGGCCAGATCAGTTTGTGATTTGATTACTGTCTTGCTAAGCACAGGAAGTGGCCATATCTCATCCCAGTGAGTAAATTCAGCAATGTCTGGTTCCAGGAAGAAAGCGGGTATGCCTTTGGGCAGTCTAAGCTTGACCTCCACGCTCACCACCCTCCCTGTATGTCACTTCACCTCCCTCGACCTCAGTTTCCTCATCTGTGAAATGACAAGATTTTATGCGGAGGAAGGAGTTCCTTCAAATTCGAGTTCTAGACCTATGAGCTGATTCTAGGTATAGACTGGTTAAGAATGATGAGAAATCTGTGACATTGAGTGGGGATGATACAAAAAGGAGAGCTGAATTCCAGTAATGGAAGGTTCCTTGCCCCTTTCTGTGCCCACATTTCACAATCTGACTCTAACCTACCTGCCCCTCCCCTCATGTACCCTGCGTCCTAGCCAAACAAACCTTATTGTTATTTCTGAGACAAGATTTTTCCTGCCTTTGTTCAGACTGTCCCCCATGCTTGGAATGTGCTCTCTCCTTTACTTCTACCTCTTGGAATATCTAACTTATTTCAAAGTTCCACTCAAACACCAGCTCCTCCGTGAGACCCTTCTTAATGTCTCCAATAGGTATTTCTTTGGGGGCTTCTGCCCCCATTAATTTGCACATGATATCTATTTGTTTATGCCCTAGTCTCTCTGGAGTTACTTTCTCAATTCACACTTGAATTGATTTTCAGGGTTCCTGAAGGGCTTAGTGTCTGTTATTCTTATTTATAAGCAATCTATTAATTTCAATCAGCTAGACTTCAGTTAATTTTTTTTGAGGGGGGGAAGGATTCAAGAGACATCATTTCTAGGCAACTTCATCATTTTTATTAATGATGTTAGCATGTTTACTAATTAAAAAGATGGTCATTTTAGCCGTTCCACTCTTAGACCAAAGACATTCACAGGGGCTGACTCATGGTTTATATGCCCTTGGAAGAGAGGCGATCTTGAAGGTAGCAATCGATTCTGATTGGCTAATGGTTAATGAGAGGTGGACTTTACAAAGAAAAGTGAATTTATTATAATGAGGTACTGAGAGTTACATCATGTCACTCTTGGGCAGAGAGATTATCTCTATACCCAGACCACCCCTAGCTTTGGGCATTTTGGACAAAGACCCTATTTCTCCACCCCCCCAAGCATGAACTAGTTGGATAAAAATGGTAATCCTATTTTCCATCATCCCTGTTCTTGAGAGATCAGACAAGGAAATAGGAGGAGGGGGGAGAAAGCTAGGGGTTCCACAATTAGAATCATTAATATGAGAGAGAAATAATCATTTCTCTCAACTCATAGCAAGAATAATTAGTATTGGGGCAGCTAGGTGGTGCAGTGGATAGTGCACCAGCCCTGAAATCAGGAGGACCTGAGTTTAAATCTGATCTCACACACTTCCTAGCTGTGTGATCCTGGGCAAATCACTTAACCCTAATTGCTTCAGAAAAAAATTATTATTATAATAAAGAATAATTAGTATCATGTATTCCATATATATCCTCAGAACTGGGTTGGGGCGAGCACATATTTTTATTTATTTATTTTATTTTTTATTATTAAAACTTTTTATTTGCAAAACATATGTATGGGTAATTCTTCAACATTGACCCTTACAAAGCTCTCTGTTACAAATTTTCCCCCCTTACTCCCCACCCCTCCCCTAGATGGCAGGAAATCCACTACATGTTAATTATGTTAAATTACTTGACCATTCAAATATAAGTATACATATTTCCATACTTGTTGTTGTGCAAGAAAAATTGTATCTACAAGAAAGAAGAATCAGAAAAAGGAAACACCATGCAAGCAAACATCAATCGAGAGCATGAAAATGTTACGTTGTGGTCTACATTTCACATCCCTCTCTCTGGGTGTATATGGCTTTCTTCACTGAACAATTGGAACTGGTTTGAAACATTTCATTGTTGAAGAGAGCCATGTCCATCAGAATTGATCATCATATAGTATTGTTGTTGCCGTGAACAATGATCTCCTGGTTCTGCTTGTTTTGCTCAGCATCAGTTCATGCAAGTCTTTCCAGGCCTCTCTGAAATCATCCTGCTGGTTGTTTCTCACAGAACAATAATATTCCATAACATTCATATACCATAATTTATTCAGCCACTCTCCAATTGATGGGCATCTATTCAGTTTCCAGTTTCTAGCCACTACAAAAAGAGCTGCCACAAACATTGTTGCACATGTGGGGCCCTTTCCTTCCTTTATGATTTCTTTGGGATAGAAACACTGCTGGGTCAAAGGGTATGCACAGTTTGATAACTTTTTGAGCATAGTTCCAAATGCGAGCACATATTTTTATTTGCATATAGAGTGTCCTGGACAGAGTGATGTTGAGGTAAAATGGTGTAGTGGGAGAGAAAATGAGGCTTTGGAATTGAGATAATCTCAGTCTTCTCATCTGTAATATGAGGAGGTGGGACTCCATTGTCCCTACATTTCTTTTTTGTCCCAAAACTGTGATCCTCTGAAAAGTGAAGCTATTCTAGTCTTGTCAGCCTTGGAGGGCGGTGTCTAGAAGCAGGTGCAAGAGTGGATTTGAAAAGAAATGGTGACTTTGGAAAGGTAATTCTTGTTTACACGGATATGTTCTCTCTTCCCAGAGTGCTTTACCCTTGGCTCGATTCTTCCTCCATGAAGATGTCCCAGTCTTCCTCTACAGATGAAGGAACCACATTTGAACACCTGTGGAGTACTCTGTGAGTTTCCTTTCAGAGTCTATATCCTGGGGAGATGAAGTAGAAGTATCGGGAGATGTTTCCTCATCCCAGACTAGGCTCAGCATCTAATAAGGTCTGGTGCCCAGCTCTAGGCAGATAGGCACATGTGGGCAGGAACTGCAGCCGAATGGGTCACCAATGCCATGAGCTTTTTTTAGGATGGATCGTATAAAATGAGGTACTTCCTACTAGTCTGCAGAGCAGACTGATTGCTTTTCTGAGGGTCTTTGGTATTATAGGAAGGAACCTGATGACCAGGGAACAGGTGAGGTGGAAAGGTAGGGTACCATGAAGTCATTTGGAACATTGTTAGGAGGGATGACTTGGGCTAGAGAGCAGGGGCCATCTTCTGTCCTTGAAAGAATTGTCAAGTGGAAGAAGGATGAACCTTGTTCTGCTTGGCTCTAGAGGGCAGGACTAGGAATAATGGTGGGAATTACAGAGGGACCAAATTTGGTTTCAGATAAGGAAAAACTTACCAATGAGAACCACCTCCCCAAAAAGAATGCCTTTGAGAGGTAGTGAATGCCCATACCTAGAGGTCTTCAAGTGCAAGAGGGACGCTCACTTGTCTGGGGAGGGATTTCTGTTCAGTTAAGGACTGGACCAGATGATCCCTGTCACTAACTTAGATTCTTCAGTTTGAGGAGAGAATGGGTCATGATAATAGAATAGGGGAGAGAGAGGAGAAGGAAGGGAGAGGGCTGGAGAGAGGAAAAAAAGAGAAGAAAAGAAAGAATAGGAAAGAGGAGAGAAGAGAGAAGAAAAGAAAGAGGAAAGAAAGAAGAGAGGGGAAGAAAAGGGGAGAGGAAAGAGGAGAGAAGAAAAGAGGTAAGGAAAGAAAGGACAGGAGAGAGAAAGAGAGAGTGTGAAGAAAAGAAGGGAGAGGAAAGGAAAGAGAAGAAAAAAGAGGGAAGGAAAGAAAGAGGAAAAGGGAAGAGGAAAGAAAAGAGAAGACGGAGAGAAACTGAGGAGGGGACCAAAAGGAGAGGAGATGAAAGGTTGGGAGGAGTAGTCTAGAAGTGCATAGGAAGAAAAGTAAATGGATAAAAGGATGAAGCCAGTCTTTCAAGTTCTTCCCAGAGACAAAGTAGATTTCTATTCCCCTGCCTCCCCTCCACCAAAAAAACAAAACAAACAAACAAACAAAAAAAAACCCACCTCACCTCAGTTCCTCTCTCAATTAACACTACTCCCTTGGGCAGGTAGGTTAGGGTGTTCAAGTAGGGTTAAAGGCTTTCCTTATCTTTTCTCAGGGAGCCAGACAGCACATATTTTGATCTCCCCCAGTCCAGTCAAGGGGGCAATGAAGTGGTGGCTGATGGGACTGTGGTCAGCATGGACGACTTCCATATGCAGAGTATGAATGAGTCTGTCATGGTAAGTGATGCCTCTTGACTCCTGCAGGGAAGAAATAATGCTGATAACAGGATTGATTTTCCCTTGAAAGGGTGACACAATTGAGCTAATGAAAGGGGATAGGGCCCCCTTTGCCTCTACTACCTTACTTTAGCTCTGAATGGGTTCTCTAAAGAACAATGTCAAGATGTGGGATGTCTCTACTCATACTCTCATTATCCCCTTTCTTCCTGACCACTCTTGTGTCTGAGCCATAAATTGGTTGCTTGTCTGTTGGCAAGCAAGCTTGTGATTCTAGATCCACAAATACTACTATACAAAATGATCAAGTCAGGAAAACTAGTATCTTTCTTCCTTCCAATAAAGTCACCCTTTCCTGCTTCTATCTCTTGTTCCTCCCATTTAAAACATTCATTCTGAGCTCCTAGATAAGAGTGTTAAATTATGGTTAATAATGTTATCCCTCCCGTGAGACATTTGCATTTCAATAGAGCCATGGAAAAGCTTTCCAAATGGAAAAAGCTTCTTAATGGCGGACTATCTGCCACCATCTAAACCATTCCAATAAACACTTATTAAGTTTTTATGATTTATAACACAAAGCCCCAGGGCTACAAAAACAAAACCAAACAAATCATTCTTGCCCTTAAAAGATCTTATTTTTTACTGATTGGGAGGGTAGTATATGCTATGGATAGAGTTAAGTAAATATGAGATAATTGGGGGAGAGAAAGTGGGAATATTTAGCAAAAATCAGACACATCTTCCTATGGGAGGTAATACCTTAGCTGAATTTTGAAAGGATCTAGGAGCCAGATGTGGTGGCTTGTACCTTTAATCCTGACCATCAGGAAGCCTGAGACTGTTGGCAATCTTGAGCCTAGAAATTCTGGGCTAAGACAACAGGGCATCCATACTAAGATCAAAATCCATATAGTGATGTGAACAGGTTGCCTAAGGAAGGGCAAACTGTCACAGGCTGGAAATACAACAGGTCCAAGTTCTCATGCTGATCAGTAGTGAGATTCTGACTGAGTGCTCATTGTACTTTGAGCCTGGGTAGGATAGGGAGATCGGACTTTTGAAAGGAAGAGGAAGAAGAAGATAGAACCTAGAGGTTCTCAGAAGTGTAGGAAAGGTGCTGGTGGCAGCCTGTGCTTCCATGGAGATTTGAGATGAATTTTTATTGTGACAGGATTTTATTAAAATAATGTCTGGAAAGATAGGACTTTAAATGTTTTTAAAGATAGGACTTTTAAATGTTTTTATTCTGAGGCATTTATTTAAAGGTTGTATTTTGTCCTAGAGAAAATAGAGAGCCTTTGAAGATTTTTGAATAAGGGAATGGTATGGTCTTAGGTGTGTTGTAGGATCATAAGTTTGATATTCATGTGAAGAATGGTCTAGAGAGAACAGAACACAGAAGGAAGACATCCAATTAGGAGACTAATAAAATAGACCAGGTAGGAGGAGAGGTGATGAAAATGTGGAGGGTCCCAAGAGGTCTTAAGGAGCTGTAATTGAAAAAAATCATCACCCAATTGGCAATGGGGGGGGAGGTAGAAAGAGAGGGAATTGTCAAAGATGGTTTCAAGGTTGTGAGCATGGGTAAACTGGGAAAATGGAAATAGGAAAATTTGGGGATGAGATATATTTAGGGAGGAAGAAAGTGAATCTTATTTTGAACACGATGAATCCAAATTATACCAAGAAATAATTTTATTTTCCAAATACATTTACAGATAGTTTTCAATATTCATTTTTTTAGAAGGCTTTTTTTTTTTTGGCTGAGGCAATTGGGGTTAAGTGACTTGCGTAGGGTCACACAGCTAGGAAGTGTTAAGTGTCTGAAGTCAGATTTGAATTCAGGTCCTCCTGACTATCCACTGTACCAACAAGCTGCCCCTTAATATTCATTTTTGTAAGATTTTGTGTTCCAGATTCTTCTCCCTTTCTCTTTTACTTCCCCCATCCCCAAGACAAGAAGTAATCTGATATAGGTTAAATATGTGCAGTCCTTTTAAACATATTCCTATATTTGTCATATTGTGCAAGAAAAATCAGACAAAAAGGGGGGAAAACCACAAGAAAGAAAGAAACAAACAAAAAGTGGTGAAAATACTAGGCTTTGATACACATTTAGTCTCTGTAGTTCTTTCTCTGGATGTGGATGGCATTTTCTATTCTGAGGTTATTGGAATTGCCCAAGAGATAATTGTTGAAAATTGCCATATGACCTTAGTTTCCTCCTGTGTAAAATGAGGATATATTGGATTAGATGGCTTTTGGGGCTCCAAGGGACTTCTCAGTTGGAAAGGATTTGACATGGGGTACTGCAGTAGACCATGCTCCTAGCAAGGGTATGTTGGAAACTCCTAAAACTTAACTGATTGTCAAATTTTTAATGTGGACAATTACTCAGAAATCATCAAATAGTCCGATTTATTGTTTTGTGATTGTCTAGACTTAAAAATGTGATGGACAAATAATAATACAGAATAAATTTTAAAGTGTGGACATTTTCAGAAAGTTGGCTGTTAAACATTTACCAGCACATCCCTGACTCTGGCTAAGAGTGAAAAATCCTTACCCAAAGTTAAGTAGGTAGAAGCCACCAGAGATCAAAGGCCCGATGTTCCTATACTCTGTCTACTTTAAGGATCCCTAAGGATTGAAGACTTTACATTAGTGCAACTCATTGCCTCATAGAATCTTGGGGTTGGAAGCAACCCTGGAGTTTATATAGTTCTTCCTCTCACCCCAGATAACACAATACAAAGCAATATTTATTCCTATTCACATACTATAAAAATCCATTCTGTAGAGCCGCTGGATCAAATGCTTCTGGGTTTGGATACTCAGTGGTCGGGATCATTATCTGTGCCATTGCTGGACAGTTCAAATTTGTTAGTAAGTCTTTTGCTACCCTGAGTTGCAATCTGCTTCCTTGTAACGCATTGGGAATCTTAGGATGAAAAAGTAGGATGGAACCATGGAACACCATCTCTGGACCTATCGTGGAACCAGAGAAGACTATCTCTGGGTCTATCACGGAACCATAGAACACCATCTCTGGGTCTATCGTGGAACCATAGAACACCATCTTGGGTCTATCACAGAATCATAGAACACCATCTCTGGGTCTATTGTAGAACTGGAGAACACCATTTCTGGGTCTATCACGGAACCATAGAACACCATCTTGGGTCTATCACAGAACCATAGAACACCATCTCTGGGTCTATTGTAGAACTGGAGAACACCATCTCTGGGTCTATCACGGAACGATAGAGTACCATCTCTGGGTCTATCACGGAACCATAGAACACCATCTCTGGGTCTATCACGGAACCATAGAACACAATCTTGGGATCTATCATGGAACCAGAGAACACTATCTCTGGGTCTATCACGGAACCATAGAACACCATCTCTGGGTCTATCACAGAACCATAGAACACCATCTCTGGGTCTATCACGGAACCATAGAACACTATCTCTGGGTCTATCACGGAACCATAGAACACCATCTCTGGGTCTATCGTGGAACCATAGAACACCATCTTGGGTCTTTCACGGAACCATAGAACACCATCTCTGGGTCTGTTGTAGAACTGGAGAACACCATCTCTGGGTCTATCATGGAACCATAGAGCACCATCTCTGGGCCTATCATGGAACCATAGAACATGATCTCGGGGTCTATCATGGAACCATAGAACATCATCTCTGGGTCTATCACGGAACCATAGAACACGATCTCGGGGTCTATTGTGGAACCATAGAACACCATCTCTGGGTCTATCACGGAACCATAGAACACCATCTCTGGGTCTATCGCAGAACCATAGAACACCATCTCTGAGTCTATCACAGAACCATAGAACACCTATCATGGGACACAGTCACTGTTCAGCTGTTCAACTAGCTCCTTGGAAGAAATGAAGGTCTCATTGGGTGTCAGGAGAATTCAGACCTTGCCATGGGGATGGGGGGGAGTGAAGACTCTTATTTCCGTATGGGATGATGTGCTTGCTGGCTTTCTTCTCTCCTCCACCCCATCCCTCGACCCCAGCTGGAGTGGAAGGAATCTGAAAGCCGCATCTCTGTTCTAAGCCTTGGTGAGTCAGGTTCAGGCCAGGATAAGAAGAGCGCTCTCTTGCCTGCTCGGGCATGTAGCTTGCTGGGCCCCACGCTGTAATGAAGGTGGAGCCCTACACCTTTCCAAACAAAAATAGAGTATAATTTGTTCAGGTATAAACATGCCTCATAGTAAAAAGCCATTTATGAGATATTTACATGCATAGCACACTTAATGGCAGTGGGAATTCCCGGCATAAATTGCTGGCTCAAACTTGGGGGTTGGGGAGGGGATGGGGAGGAAGGCCGAGCCAAGCTGGGCCTGGGGAACATCCTGATCCCGAGCCTGGGGAAAGGGTTACTTTGGGGATAACGGGCCGGAGCAAAGGGCAAAGTCAAGAGAAGAGGGCAGAAAGGGAGGTGAGGAGGAAATGGTCATGAGACCCCACAAGGGTCTCCCCACTTGAGACTTCCAGGAGGAAGCAGAAAGGAAGAGCAAGCAGCTGTTTGGGATGGGGAGGTGAGGGAAGGGGAGGAGATGGTCGGATGTTGAATGGAGGATCTGTGCAAAGTGTGGCTGGTCCATTATAGTCACGGCACAGAGTAATACACACAGAGACTGTGATTCTAAGTCACTCAGCCTCCCCTGAGTCTCAGTTGCTCATCTGTGAAATGAAAGGGTTGAGTCAGATGGCTTCTAAGCTCTGTGCTATTCACTTGTGATATCCCCTCACACTCTTTGATTATACTATGAAGTATAATATACATTATACCATGATTATTTGGTAATACTATGATTATACTATATAATGACTTCCATTAGTTACATGTCCATAGAATCATTCGCCTAGAGCTAGGGGGACCTCCTCTATTTTCATTTTACAGACACTGAAATCCAGAGGGGCTAAATGATGTCCCACAGACAGTAAATGGTAGAGCTGGGATTTGAACCCAGGCCATCACACTCCAGAGACAGTGGTCTTGCTGGGGTATGGAGGTAACTTGAGATTCTCAAAAACTAGGCCAGATGAGTTCAGATTTTGGGAGGGTCTTCTCAGTTGGAAAGGATTTGACCAGGGGTACTGCAGTAGACCATGCCCCTTTTGAAAACTCCTGAAACTTAACTGATTGTCAAATTTTCATTGTGGATAATTACTGAGAAGTCATCAAACAGTCTGATTTATTGTTTTGTGATTGTCTAGACTTAAAAATGTGATGGAGACAAATAATAATACAGAGTAAATTTTAAAGTGTGGACATTTTCAGAGAGTTGGCTGTTAAAATATTTACTAGTACATCCCTGACTCTGGCTAAGAGTAAAAAATCCTCACCCAAAGTTAAGTAGGTGGAAGCCACCAGAGATCAAAGGCCTGATGTTCCTATTACATCAGGATCAGGATTACATCAGGAAGTGAAGAAATGGGGGACATTTAGCCACAAAGAGAAGTCTCAGCTGGGTCTGATTAGTAGCTGCCTCCAAGTAGTGGATACAGAGGGATCCTTGAGGTAAAGGCTCACATCCCCCTCTGACACTCCCCAGCGTGGGTGGTCCTGAGTAAGTCACTGACACACATCTCAGGGTATTATTCTGAACTTAACAAACATCCAATAAAAGGAGCATTTCCATATATGTTGTAGAACATAAAGAGAAGATTGTAATTGAAACTGTAGATCTCTGTTAGGGACAGATGACTTTTAAAAAAATATATAACATTTTGCATAGAATTTTCAAAGCTGTCCTTATTTTTTGCAATTCTTTCTGGTTTTCCTTCTGTTTTCTTCTCGCTCATTTTAAAATATTTCCTTCCTCATTCACTCCCTCCCTCTCTTTTTCTCCCTTCTTTTCTCCTTCCCTCCTTTCCCTTCTCCCTTCTTCCCTCCTTTTCTTCCTCCCTTCTATCCTTCCTTTCTTCCTCCCTTCTTTCCTTCCTTCCCTCCTCTCTCCTTCCCTCCTTCCTTCCTCCTTGCTTTCCTCCCTCCCTCTCTCCTTCCCTCATTTCTTCCCTTCCTCCTTCCTTTCTTCCCTCCATCCTTCTTTCCTTTCTTCCTTCCTTCTCTTTCTGCCTTCCTTCCTCCTTTCCATTATTTTTTTTCATTTCTTCCTTCCTCTCTTCTGCCTTTCATTTCTTCGTTTCTTTAACTTACCCTGACCACACACATGTGTATATATCTGTCTTTTTCTGTCTCTGTCTCTGCCTCTCCCTCCCTCCCTCTCTCTCTTTCTCTCACTCTCTTCTCTACCCCACCTCCCTCTCCCTACTCCCTTCGCTGCTCCATGGTCTTCTATCATTTAGCTGTGTCAGAGGAGCACACTTTGGAGTAACTCTTCACTGCTCCTCAGGCTGGAGGACTCACAACTTATCTCCAGCAAAGAGAGAAGAATTATGCTGGATTCATTAATTTTACTCTGAATAGGAAATCATAATGTTCATTATTGACTTTTTAGGTAGCACTTTAGAACTTGTAAAGTACCTTTCACATATTGTAAGCTCCTTGAGGATAGGGACTGTCTTTTGCTTCCATTTGTGTCACTCACCAGTATTTAGAATCATGCTTAAAAGTAGGAGTGCTTAATAAATTTTGGTTGATTTCAAACTCATAAGACCTGGTGAGACACCCATTAGAAGTATCATTATCTCCATTTTGCAATGTGATTGAGTAATCTTTTTGCATCACACAGCTAGTTATTGTCCGGTGGAGGATGTGAACCATGCCTTTCCCACTTTATCTCCGCTTCCTGTTTAAGACGCCCTGGGATCCAAGTCCTTTACAGATAAGGACACTGAAGCAGCTACCCCAAAATACCCAAGCACCAAGTGCTAGAGAGGATTTGAACCTGGTCTGTCTCAGTCCACCACCACTGCTCTTTCTACCATTCTCCCTCGATTGTTTTCAGACTAAGAACTGCAAGTTCTTAAAGACTCAATTCAAGTGTCTTTTGCAACAAATATTTTCCAGGCTTCCTTAATTTTAGTGTCTTCCCTCCGGTGATTATTTCCAATTTATCCTATCTGTGTTTTACTTATTCACAGATATTTCACAGGTTCCCTATTGTACTGTAAGCTTCCTGCAAGCAGACACTCTATTTTTTGCCTTTGCACAATGCCTGACATAGAGGAGATGCTTAATAAATGTTTGTTGACTGACTGCCCTTCAGGAGCTTCTAATCTCCTGGGGGATAGAGTGAATTCAACATATGCATGTGTATTTGTAAATACAGATATATCATTAAATACAAATACAAAATATACACACAGATTTTTTTTGTCTACACCTATTATTTGTATCAGTGTAGGGTACTTCCTGGTTAGGAGACTGCCCCTACCATATTTGACTACATTTTTGGTGTGACCCCATTTTCTGAGTTTTTTGGCAAAGATACTGGAATGGATTGCCATTTTCTTCTGCTTATTTTACAAATAAGGAAACTAAGACCAACAAGGTAAAGTAACTTGCCTAGGATCACACAGCTGTAAGTGTCAGATGGGTCTTCCTGACTCTAGGACTGGTGTTCTAGGTACTACATCATCTTTTAGGTCACTACTCTGGAACTTAGAGACCTGGTTGCCTGTGTCACTGAGAGTTAAGTTATTGTGTGAGCATTTCATAACCTGATTATATCTAGTCATCTCAACTCCAAGGGCAACTCTACCACTAGGCAACACTGTCTCTCCCACAAATCAAAGCTCAATAAATGTGGAATGAGCAAATGAAAGAATTTATGCAGTTCTTAGCCTGAAGACAATAGAAGGAGTATGGTAGAAAGAGCAGTAGTGGTAGACTGAGACAGACCAGATTCAAATCCTCTCTAGCACTTGGTGCTTGGATATCCTTGGGTAGCTGCTTCAGTGTCCTTATCTGCAAAGGACTTGGATTCCAAGGTCTCTAAAATCCCCTCCAGGTCTCTTATTTGTATTGTGACTATAGGTTGAAGAAAAGGTGCTGGAAGCACTAGGTGGTGCAGTGGATAGAGCACCAGTCCTGAAGTCAGGAGGACCTCAGTTCAAATCTGGTCTCAGACATTTAACATTCCCTAGCTGTGTGACCCTGACAAGTTCCTTAACCCCAACTGCCTCAGCAAAAAAAAAAAGTGCTGATCTTTATAGGTAAGAGATTCCTCCTAGGATAGGAGTTCCTTACCCTACTGGTACATCCCTTTTCCTCATGGTGATCATAGCAACAGAGCAGTCAGGGATGATGGAGAGAGCCCTCAGTTGGAATACAAAGCTTTGGGATCCATCCCTGACCTCCTCCACTAATTCTCTGAGTGATTGATAAAAGTTTCTTTCTCTCAACCTTTGTTCTCCTGATAGCTTTGGATGTAGCTCTAAGATTGTGAAAGATGGTAGAGAAGGCCATGGGGAAAAAACTTAGATAGGGATAAAAGAATGGGGGTCACAGTGGAGCCATTGAGAAAGATGTTATGGGGAGGGAGTGGGAGAGAGAGAAGGAGGGAGGGAGGGAAGGAGAGATAGGAGAGACAGAGAGAAAGGAGAAAGACAGAAAAACAGACAGAGACCGAGAAAGACAAAGACAGAGACAGATAGACAGGGAGAGAGAAGGATGGGGGAGGGAGACAGAGAGAGAGAAGGGAGAGATAAAAAGACAGATTGAAGAGAGACAGATGAGAGACAGAAAGGAGAGAAAAAGACAGAAAGATAAAGAATGACAAAGTTAGAGACAGAGAGAAGGATGAATGGATGGAGACAAGTAGAGAGAGAGGAGAAACAGAAAGACAAAGAAGGACAGACAGGTACACACAGAGACAGAAGGAGAGAGAGTGATAGACAGACACAGACAGTTGCTTCTGAATTGGGACATTTTCAAAATTCAACATGAGCTAGATCTTTTAGACTTTGAAAGTTTCTGCCTTCCTTGAGGGAAGGTCCACCTCCTCTAAATCATTTTATCTGATTCTTCTGTGTCCTGGGTCTGTCCACTTTTCCATCAGTGTCCCCTCTCTGAGTTCTCTATGGGACTTTCATTTCTATGTTTAATCTGGTGGAAATCTCCTCTCACTAAAGTATAAACACATCGAAGCCCAGTTCTTGACTCATCTGCCCACAGTAGTTCTCTTGCTATTCTTTTTCTTACTTTCCCTGACCTCCCTTCCTCTTCCTTGTCTTCTTTTGCTTTCTTATCCCTTCCTTTGTTATCCCTTCTTTTCTTTTTCCTTCCTTCCACTTGTTTCCCTTCTGTAATTCCCTCCCCTCTCTCTTTCTTCCCTCCTCCCTGGCCTCCTTTTCCCGCCTCTCCTGCTGCTTTGTCTGATAAACAGCTGTGGCTGAAAACTAGCAGAAGGCCCAGGGTCAGGACTCCCCCTCACCAAGCCAGCATCTGATGGCAGCTGCTGCTCCAAGGCACATTGTCTCTGCTGTAACAGAAGCCCCTACCACTGGGCATCCCAGAGCTTCCAGGGCCTTCTGGCCTCTGGTCTCTCCAACAAGAATAGCTGGGGGCTAGGAGCAGGGAGATGGAGACTGTGCACCAAGCTGGCCGCCTCTCTTGTCAGGGCATGGCAAGGGTGGTAGAAACCCAGGCAAAGATCACACTTCAAATGATAGCTACACAGATCACCCTTGCCTCTTGTCACTCGTCACAGTGGGTAATCTCAACTAGAGGAAGCCCTGCTTTTAGGGTATGGGGTTCTAACCATGATGTTATCCAGTGTACGTATACACACACACACACACACACACACACACACACACACACACACACACACACACACACTCTATGTAGACTCTGCCGCCCTCAAATTAAGGTGATACATGGATTTGCCTTATAAAGAATAGATTCACTACCAGCAAGGGAAGGCTTTTATTCAATCTAGGATAGAGAGCCCATCAGGAAATAAAGTTGGTTCTTAGGATTATGGATCTGGAAGATACCTCAGAGATCATTAAGTTCAGGCCTCTCCTTTCAAAATTGAGACTGAAGTCTGACATGGGGAAGGGATTTTGGGGGGAGCAGGAAGGGTTGGGTGAGAAGCATTTTGTCCAAAGTCACCCCAGTAATAAAGGATAGAGCCAGATTAAAACTAGGTCTTATATGAGTCTGTATTTGCTCTGAAGTACACTAGCTGTGTAGTTCTGGATGGTGTTCCCTGGCAAATTTTTCACTACTCCATATTGCAGGGAAGGAAGGAGTTCCATATACTAATGAAATCCCAGACCCAGGCCCTAGGACTATTTCTTCTGACTCCAAACCCAGCACTTTCTCCAGAGTTGCATGGTGGGTAGAATTACAGCTTACAACTCTTGAGGTCTTCCTTTGATCCTGTCCTAATTAGTCATATTCCTCAGACCAGTAGTTTCACTACTACTATGATCATCATTCATTCTCTTGTTCTAAGTTGTCAACAAGCATTTACTGAGCACCTACTGTTTTTCAGACACCATACTAAGCACAGAATTGGGACCAGCCCTCCCCATCATGGAACTCATTGTTTAATGCAGTGGTTTTCGAAGTGTGGTCCAAGCAGTCCTAGGGGTCCCTGAAACCCTTTCAGAGGGTCTACAAATTAAAAATTAATTTTTATTGTTAATAGAGTAAATATTTATAAACAGAACCCGCATAGACAAAAACTCTGGACAGATTCTCAATAATTTCAATCGTATAGAGATACTAAGAACAAAAATTGTAGATTCACCAGTCTAATGGTGGTTCTTTAATGGTCTCTCAGTCTAACGGATAGACAACATGCAAAGAACTGTGTACAAAGAAACTATAGGCAGAATAAATTGGAGATGAAAGAAACAAGGAGAAGTTCCTTTTATGGAGAATTTATTTTTTCCTTTTTCCCCCCCTGTGGCAATTGGGGTTAAGTGACTTGTCCAGGGTCACACAGCTAGAGAAATGTTAAGTGTCTGAGATCAGATTTGAACTCAGGTCCTCTGGACTTCAGGGATGGTGTTTTATCTGCTGTGCCACCTAGCTGCCCTATTTTATCCTTTAAAGACATTATTCCTGAAAGCATAAAACAGTACAGTGTTCAACATGGTATAAACATCACCAAAAGATGTTGATAAGAAAATGTATTTGCTGTTATCTATGTCAGACACTCCATCCTAAGGAATATATCCATTTTTACTCTAAAATTCATTTTTCAACATTCTGAAAATTTCATCTCTTTCAGTATTAGATGTCCTCCATGAACATTTTTTACCAAAATTTCTCTTTCATGCCATATTTATATGTGTGTCATGTATATATACACATAATTTTTATTTTATTTAAATTTATTTTAATTTAAATTTAAATAAGTTTATGGAATAGAACAGGCAATTTCATAACAGTATAATTTTAAAAAGACAGTTGCATAGGCTGCAAATCTATTAAGTACAATTTGTTATTCCTCTTAAACATATAACAAAGATTTATAATATAGCTATTTCTTTATTTTTATATATGTATATATTTCTCATTATTCATTTTCCTTTTTTAATGTATTTCCCTCCATGCTATTGTCTTGTGCATTTTCTTCTTTTTGCTCTTCCCCCACCCTTTATACAGGTTCTTATCTCTTCTTTCCTTTTAGCTTTTCTACATTATTCTTTCCAAACTTAAAGTCTCTTTTCTTTCTGTCTAATTATGCCTTGACTTTTCCCTTTTTCTTATGCCCCCCCTTTTCCTCTTCCCATTTTTTCCTGTATCTTTGTTGATTTGAATGTCATCATCAAAAGTGTGTGTGTGTGTGTGTGTGTGTGTGTGTGTGTGTACACATGTGCACCCTTTTCCATGAGCACTTATGTATACAAGGAACCAGAAACAATTATTCCTTCATCATTTATCCATCCATCCATTCATTTACCAATAAGCATTTATCAAAGGTACTAATGTGTGCACAGTACATGTTGGGCATTATGGGACACGGCCTTTCCCTCAAGAAATTTGCATAAAACTAAGTAAACATTCACAATTCCTTCCACAGTTATGTTCCATGCTCTCTCTAAAGAGAGGCAGGGGGCTTGTTTCACCATTATTTGTCTGAAGCACCAACTGGTCATAGGAGCAATCATAATTTCAAAGTCTTTTCTTTTAAACAGTTCTTTTTAAATTCCATTTGTACTTTATTTTCAGATCTACATTTTCTCCCTTCCACATGCCCCTATCTTCTTTGAGAAAGCAAGAAAAATAAAATTGGTTATGGATATATTTATTCAAGCAAAACAAATTTCTGGATTGGCCAAATCCAGAGAAAGACAGACAGATATGGGGAGAGACACACCCACACCCACACAGAGAGAGAGACAGAGATAGATAGACACAAGCACAGATGGAGAGAGACAGAAACAGAGACAGAGAGTCAGGGACAGACAGACACAGGCACAGACAGAGAATGACAGAGGCAGAGAGACAGAGACAGACACAGAGAGAGACAGACAAACAGAGACAGATGAGAGAGAGAGACAGACACAGAGACATAAACATAGAGAAGAGAGACAGAGAGAGACAGACACAGAAGAGAGAGACAGAAGAGAAACAGACAGACAGAGACAGATTGAGAGAGACAGACAGATAGACATAGATAGAGACATGGAGAGGAAGAGACAGAGAGAGTCAGAGACAGACAGACAGAGACAGAGAGAGTCAGAGACAGACAGACAGACACAGGCACAGATGGAGACAGACAGAGAGAGAGCTAGATGGAGACGAACAGAGAGACAGAGACAGATGGAGAGAGAGACAAAGACATAGAGAGGAAGAGAGAGACAGTGATAGAGAGAGACAGACACAGACAGAGATAGATGGGGAGACAGACAGACAGACAAAGATAGAGACATGGGGAGAGAGAGAGAGAGAGAGAGAGAGAGAGAGAGAGAGAGAGAGAGAG
>JAJPUD010002937.1:180522-219465 GCA_023553655.1 Myrmecobius fasciatus
GAGAGAGAGAGAGAGAGAGAGAGAGAGAGAGAGAGAGAGAGAGAGAGAGCAGGATTTTATCACGAGTCTTCTGCAATTGTGATAGGTCATTGGTTTGATCAGAATACCCAAGTCTTTCTGAGCTGTCTTTTTTTTACACCATTGTTATATTGTATACATTGCTTCTTGGTTTTCTTCATTTAACTGTATCATTTAACTCCGTATCAGTTCAAACAAATATTCCTAGATTTTTCTGAAACTATCTCTTTTAATAATTTCTTACAACACAATATGATCTCATAGCCCTATACCATAATTTAGTCAATATTTGCCTAATTGAGGGATATCCCCTTGGTTTCCAATTCTGTTTCATCATAAAAAGAACTGTTATAAATATTTTTGTCTAAGGGGTTTCCCCTGTCATTCTTTGATCTTTTTTGAATAAAAATCTGGTAGCAGTATGAGTGGCTCAAAGTTTAATTTAGTTTAATGGTTTTCCAGAATGACTGGACCAAGTCACAATTCTGAAGTTATTTCAAATGTTGTTTCCTTTTACATTCTTGAGGTCATTGGATAAATTATTCTAGTTCTGCTTGACTTGCTTTACTTCGCTCCGTTCATACATATCTCCTCCAATCTCTTTGAATTCTTTATTCCCACTGTTTTTATGCAATTGTAATAATAACAATTGTAATAATAATAGTAATAATCCACTTCATGCTTTTGCCACTATTTGTCCAACCATTCTCTAAAATTAAGCACTTGTTTTGTTTCACGTTTTTGTTGCAATAAAAAGTACTACCAATATTTTTATATAAGTGGGACTTCCCTCTCTGTTTTTAATTCCTTTGGGAGATATATCTAGTAGTAATATTGTTAGGTCAAAGAGTGTGTAGAGTTAGTGACTTTTTCTGTGGTAATTTTCTGGAATGATTGAAGTAATTCTCACCTCCACTGACAGTGCATTAGCATGCCTGTCTTGTTACAGTCCCTCAGACATTTTTAATTTTTGTCTTTAGTCATCCTTATACTCTGTGGGTGTGAGGTAAAACTCAGTACTAGGTTTTTTTTTCATTCAAGAAGCATTTTATGAAGCAATTATTATGGATGAGGCACAGTGATGTGAAGCACCTTTATATAGTCCCAATAATCTCCTTATTCATTCAATTATTTATCCATCCATCTACCCACCTGTCTATATATAGAATTTATACATAAACATATACATATCATGCATATATTCATTGCCTTCCTTTCCCTTCCTCTCCCTTGCTTACTTTTCTTTTCCTTTCCCTTCCCTTGCTTTCCTTTAGCTTTTTCCCTTACCTTTACCTATTCATCCCTCCATCCATTCTTATATCTATTCATTTGTCCATATCTTCATCCATTCATTTATTCTTTTCTCTATCTATTCCTCCATCCATCCATGAATACATGTAACGTGTTTACATGGAGCTTTTGGCAAGTCAACCTCCATAATTTTCTGTCATTTATTATTCTGCCACCTGTGTCTGATAGATGATGAGTACTACTACTTTTGATGAGCCCCTTATGGGATTAATTTTACTTTTTATTCATTCCAACTCAGTGTATTTCACAGAATTACAAAATTTCATGAGTATGTATATTTGAAGCATAACTTCCTCTATGGCATCCCTGACAAGGAATCATCTGGTCTCAACTTGAATCCCTCTACTTCCTGAGGCAGCCCAGCCCTATCCCTACTTGGGGATAGCTTTAATTGTGAAGAATTTTTTTTCCATATCCTGAAGCCTTCTCTGCAACTTTCTGTCACCTTTCTTCTGTCAGCTTTCTGGGACCAGGTGGCTCTGTAGTCCCTCTTTGGATCAGATAAATTAAAGAATCACGGATTGTCATATTTAGAAAGGATTTCAGAACCATCTATCGTCTCCCTGAACAAGAATCCCCTGTACAATCAGCTCAACAGACATGCTTCCCTTCTTTGCCAGAGGCTCTCCAGGGAGAGGGAACCCAACATCTCTTGAGGACTTCTTGTTTCAGGAAGAAACTCTCTACCCTTTCCCCTCTCCTGATGCTTGAAGATATCCCATGCTCTTCATCGGACCACATCCAAAGCAGAGACTGCCCATACCTTTGGCTCATCTCATTGGTAGTCTCTCTTGGAGCAGCATCACATCCCCCTTAGGTCTCCCCCTAGCATCTTCAGTCTGTTTAATTCAGTTCTTGTAACTGAACTCAATTCAATATTATGAAGGTTTGTGTCTTTGTTTTTGTTTTTGCAGGCAATTTTGGTTAAGTGACTTGCCCAAGGTCACACAGCTAGAATGTGTTGTCTGAAATCAGGTTTGAACTTAGGTCCTCATGACTCTAAGGTTGGTGCTCTATCCACTGTGCCACCTAACTTCCCCTACAATATTTATTCAGCATTCATCACAGATAAGGCACTGTACTTGATGATTGGTATACAAAAACAAAGGACATTTAGGGTATGCCCTTTGTCTTGTATAGGAGATAAAGAGCTCACAATATAAGGGAGGAGGATCTGGCCAGCCACACAAATAAGGAGGTTATAGGGGAGAGAGTGGTAAATGCAGCTAAGTTATTTTGGGAAGTGGTAGAATGAAGAGATTACTGTCACTTGGGACAGTCAAGGAAGGCATACTCTGTTGAAACTTTTAGAAAGAAAAATGACAATTGCTAGGTTTAATAATAGCTTTAATGTTTTCAAAACACCTTCATCTCTATACATCTTATCTATTCATTCATCCACTTATCCATCTATCTATCCATCCATTCTCTCTATCTATCTATATTCATCTATCCATCTATCCATCCATTCATTCAACCATCTCTCTATATTCATCTATCCATCTATCCATCCACTTATCCATCATCTATCCATCCATTTCTCTCTCTTTCCCCTTCCCTCCCTCGCTCCCTCCCTCCCTCCTCTCCCTCCCTCCCCCTTCTTTTTTTTCTCCCTCCCTCCCTCCTTTCCCCCCTCTCCATTTCTAAACTTCTTTACCAACTATATCTAGCAACTTGGAGTTGCTCAAATCTGAGGTTTTAAGGCATAGTTTATAATCATGTAAGGTCAATCCCATATCACAATGATGTGTTGGTATAAGACCTTAATGGACTAACGTTTAGAAGGAAAGAAAATGCCCCATGGGATCAGGTTAGGTGGGGCTCTTTTACACCATGTATCCAATTACCTTATAAAAGAGTAGCCATTTTTACTTCTCATCAAGGGGCCTGGCACTGTTACCAAAGAAAACCCCAGGCCCACAGAGGAAGGGCATGGACTCTCTGAATGCCTGCCTCTGTCGGTTCATTTCTAGGCAACCTTGAGGTGTGAAGGGGCTGGAAAATCAGCTACAACCAAGGAATTATCTTCTTTGGATGAATCCTCTGGTAACAACTCCCCAAAGCTCCAAGCATTCACTGTTCCAAGCCACAGCTGTTTGAGGCTCTCAGGAGATTCAATGATGAGAAGGCAGTAATGGGCAGTGATCTGGAAAGAAAAGAAAAAAGAATCCAGAGAGATTTTTGTGACCTTTCTCTGCCATCTCCTGGAGTTTTCAACCTTGTAACTTTCTTAAAAGAGAAAACTTAATGTTAGGAGTGTAATGGAGTTAGGAGTGTCCATATAACATTCTAGAGTCCTAGAATGTGAGAGCTGGGAGGGTCTTAGAGCAGAGAATGTTTGAGATGGGGGGGATCTTAGAACATAGGATATTGAGATGGAAGGGAACTTAGAATGTAGGATGCTCAAAATGGAATGGGCCTCAGAGCTTGCCATGTTGGAGGTGGAAGAGACCTTAGAATATAGGATGTTGGAGATGGAGGGGGTCTTAGAGCTTGGGATGTTGGAGATAAGAAGGAACCTTAGAATATGGGATGTTCGAGGTAGAAGAAGCCCTGGCAGAGAGTGTCAAAGCTGTAAGTCACTTTAGAAAACAGTCTTTTCACTGGAGAGGACCTTTGAGAAGAGAATGACAGTTGTGGAAGAGACTTTAGAATATAGAATGTTAGTTCCAGAGGGAAACTGATAACAGAAAATCTCAAAAGCAGAAGGAGTTTTAGAACAATGAATGCTTTAAGTATAAGACCTCTTGGAACATAGCATATTATAATTGAAAGAACCTTAGGCCATAGAACACACAATATAAAATATGGAAGGACTCTTACTGCATAGAGTATTGAAACCTTTGAACATAGGAAACAGAGAAATCATCTAGTTGGACTCCTTAATTTTGTTAGTCATAAACAGGGCCTGAGTAAGTTAAATAAACTGCCCACAGTCATTCAGCCAATACATAGCAGAACTTGGTCTCTAGATTCCCATCTATCAGCACTTTCCATTCTCCCCACTGACAAATGCTGTCTAGATTGGATATGTGTGTATATGTATATATATATATATATATGTATGTATATATATATATATATATAAAACACATATATACATGTGGGTATTGTGTGTATATATATAATATGTGTACATATATGCACATTCACCTGTATATACACATACACACATACATATATATATACTTATATAAATACTGTACATATACTTATATACACATGTACATATACAAATTTTCCCATTCACATAAATATACATAATATACTTACATATATATGCATATATCATATGTATACATGCATATACATACATGTATGTGTGTGTGTATTTGGAGATGAGATTTGATTTATACTCCTTGGTTCTCTAAGTATTGTATGTCAGTGAGTCTTAAAGTTTTGTTCTCAGTATCTTTATACTATTAAAATCATTGAGCATCTGTCCAAAGTTTTTGTTTATGTTTGTTTATGTTTATTGATATTTACTTTATAAAAATATAAACTTATATATATATAATTACAAAAATTATAAAACATAAAAGCTAATTCTGAATTTCTAGATCCTCTGAAAGGGTTTCAGATTCTCATCTGCCTCCAATAGGATTCTCTGTAACCCACTTGGAGAAAACCTCCTGTTCTATAGCTCAGTTCCTAGCCTAAGCAGCTTTAACTCCATCTCTTCTGGATCTGCTTCCTCTTTGCTGGAGGACTGGGCCGGAGAAGGGAAGACTGTCCAAGGAGACCTAAACTCTGGACTTCCCTTCAGCAGGAACTGTGGGATCCTGGTCTCTGGGGATCTTGATCTCACACACCATTTTGCAATAGCCATTGAAAAAGGGGCCACTCCCCTAGTGTGCTCATTTCCCCTTCATCAAATTCCCTCGTGGGATCTAGTGACTTCCAGGGGAGTGGGATGGTCTTTGTTTTTTTGTCGCGGCAGATGGTGCCCATGGTGGGCTTTGGGAAAGCCCTGCTTTCATTGGGTGTCTCTTAGCTTTGATCCTTAGTGTTGATGCAACAGGGTCATCACTACTGTTTGTCAAGATGGGATCGACAGGTTCATAATGATGTTCTTCTTTGTGTAGATAGCCTGTTTGAAGGTGCTCCCCCCATTGCTCATTAGGGCCCTCTAGGGTATGGTATCGGAACAGTGATCAGACTGTCCACTGTTGGCTTGTTAGAATTAGCCAGGTTATGGTTTTCTGTACCGTCCCTCTCCCTTGCCTTAGCTACTCTCCACCCCCCCCCCTCCACAGCCTGCTTGGTGCAGTCCAATACATCATTGGGCAAGTTGAAACCTGCCCTATGCTTTAATGAACAGTCATGAGGAATAAAGGGGGTGGGCCGTGGGGTTTGTTGCTAGATGCAGCCAGTTGACAGAACTAAGGAAGATGAAAAAAGGGAAAATGCCAACAAACCCAACCCATGTACCGAGCATCCTCCGCACCTGCTTCCCTAGCCACGGGTGAGGTGATCTCTAGGCTGCATCCCCACTTTTCCTTCATCCTCAATCACTGACCATCCTCCCTGACCTCATGCCTCCTCTTGGAGCTGGAAAGCTCTCAGTTGTGTTTAATTCCCGGGAAGGCTAAAATGCTGTACATTAGTGACCCAATGCAGCATTTCACCACAGTAAGTATTCTTTATTTTATCCTATTTTTTATAGAAAAAAACAGTGGGCTTTCCTTCTTTCCAATTGAGTTTTCCACAAGGTCCTTACAAGGTACTAGGTTTCAGCAAGGTTATTCTTTTTGGGGGGGCAGATACCTGTTGTTTAGCGGGATACTTTGATCTTAGCTGGGACTTGGTATCTAGATTAAATCTTTGGATTGGGATGATCTGCTACGAGAAGGATCGAAGCCAGTGTGAGGCGAGTGGATTCTAAGATACAGGAAGAGAGCAAAGTGTAGGGGTACCGGGTCTTGTCCTTGAGTGGCTCAGGGGGATGGAGGAAAGCTGGAGGAGAGGTGGAACAAGTTGGGTGGCTGCTGAAGGGTTATTCCCTTCAGACTTAACAGTTTGTTCTGTAACTTTCATGGTGGCCTCTGAAGTTCAGTGGGCTCAGTGGTCTACATGTTGCTCCTTGATGCCCTTATCTTGGGGTTGCTCCTATTTCCATCCCTCAGGCTGAGAACAACTCCAAGCCGGGGAAGCCCCGAAGATTGCCCTTGCTCGGTTGGCTTGTGCTGTTGAGCAGCAGCCGCTCCCAAGCCGAGAAGCATCCTCAGTGGGGAATTTGCTCATTTAACACCCGTGGCGGGAGACATTTGCTTGTCTCTCCTTGAATTCCCATCACAATACTCTTTCATGGAGAATTTTTCAGCTTGCAACGACCGTATTGGTCACAGGATCATAGATTTGGTATTAGAAATTCAGAGGCCATCTAGTCCAATATCTTCATTTTCTAGATGAGGAAAGGATCTCAGGCAAGTTAAATGACTTATTTTTGATTAAATAGCAGAGGAACTAGGATTTGAACCTGGGTTCCTGACCTCTTCTCAGTCCATCTACTGCGCCACCATGCATGTTGTCCAGACCTTCTGAAACTAATTTTTTTCTCAGTATTATTTTATTTTTCCAAATATATGTAAAAACAGTTTTTGGCATTCTTTTTGTAAGATTTTATGTTCCAATTTTTTTCTCCAAAATCTTCCAATTTTTTTTCCTCCTTTCCTCCCTTAGCTTCCCCCTTCTGAAGACAGCAAGCGATCTGATATAGATTATACATGTACCATCCTTTAAAACATATTCCCATTTTTGGGAGACTCAAATTTAAATGAAGAGCTTGAAAATATATCTGGATGATTTTCCTAATTTTTCTTTGTTAATAATCATAACACCTATGATGTATAGTAATTGAATATTTATAAAACATTTTATACAAGTTATCTCATCTGATCATCACAAATACTCTGTCAAGTAAATGATATTATTCTACTCCTTTTTTCAAATGAGGAAAATAAGACTAGTAGAGGTGAAGGCACTTGTCCAGTATCACACATCTGAAGAAGCATTTGAAATCAGGTTTTCCTGGCTCTATGGTCTTTGCTCTATTCACTGCCCACAGGGGATCCTCATTTTGGGGGGATCATCAATTCTTCTGGTAGTATGTGGAAACCTATGGACCCCTTCTGAGAATAAGATTTTTAAATGCATGAAATAAAATATGAAGGAAGAAAACCAATTTCTTTGAAATACTATATAAAAATATATTTTTATGAAAGGTCTTGCACCCCAGGTTAAGAATTCCTATGACAGTGCCATTTTTCAGGGGAATTGAATGGAGGTGATATTTCCAAAAGTGATTTTTGATATAAAAACATAAAGGAAAGACAATTTTAAAAACTCAAAAAGTGATATCCCCTTACCAGCTAGTGTCTTTTCCTCCCTCTTAGCCAGTGTATAAGGGAGTTTTTTGGAAGATACAGGCTAGAGGGTGCTATCTTTTCTCTCTGCTTGTTTCCCTAGCCCCAGAGGCAGCTGGGGCTCCACTCCCAAGGCTTGCCAGGAGCCCCCCAATGGGGCCTGTGGTAGCTGTGCCTATTTGTGGAACAGGCTGTGGTGGTAGCAGCTAGTTCCCCGAGGGATTCTTTGTTTCTGCAGGTGTTTAGTTCGAATGAGAGTTGCCAGGCTGGTGGGAGATAGGGTGGTGGCGACGCCCATGGACAGACAATTGAGTTCCCAACTACCTCAGGTTGCATTTTGGGGTTGATTGAAATCGTGGCCTCTGGTGTGGCTTTGGAGAAGTCACCATCCATGTGAATGCAGTTCTCTCAGTACGATAAAACAGAAGTTCCTTGGGGGGAAAAAAAGAAATTGTGGTCTCTGGGAGGAAGCTGGGAAAGGGCAGTCAGGTAGCTGAAAGATAGAGTTCCGTTCTTGGCATCCAGAAACTGGTGTTTCCAAGTGGCAGCTGACTTAAGCACTATATGTTCCCAGGTTGGTGAGCTTCCTTTTCCCCTCATATAATGAAGGGGTGGATGTCAGATAGCTCACATCTCTGCATCACAGGCTTATGAAACCCTAACCTTATAACAGTTGTGCTGGGGAGATTCCTTTGGGTCTGGACCTGGGATTTCTTCCATGTAGGGAACTCCCAGTGTTGAAACTCCCTCCATTGAAACTGATCAGCAGCTTACTTAGAATTTATAGTCCTAAATATTTTGCCCAGGTTACTGAAAAATTAAGTGACTGGTCCATAGTATACTGTTAGTGTCAGAGGCTGGTGTCTAACCAAGACTTTCTTTCCCAGCACTCTGGAAATAACTGAAAAGGTATCTTTTAGGGAAAAAGCAACAACCCCCAAGCCTTATTTTAGCCAATGTGAAGGACCCCCATAGAGGCAGTATGAACAGGATGGTGTGTTAGTTTTGGGTGTAGACTTGGAGTCAGCAGACCTGGGTAGATTTGTGTCAGAAAAATGCTTGTTTCTATCTTGCCCATGAAATTTACTAAGCAACTTGACTGCCGTAGTCTCATGAGAGTGAATTATTGTTATCTCCATTTTATAGATGAGGTAACTGAAGTATCAGTAGGATATTGGACTTGCTCCTAATTATGATAGCCTGGAATCAAACCCAGGTGTCCTGATACCAAGAACAGTATTCTAACCACTACCCCAGATTGCCATTCAATGAGTATAACGGTTGGAATGTTGTGGAAAGGTGTTATTTAGGCTGACCAAATGCCTGATTTTGCTTCAGAGACAAAAGGGATATCATGAAAGTAGTTAACATTTATTTAACACACTGAGATTGACAAAACCCTTGATTTTCCTTTTTCTATTTGACTCATACCTGATGAAGAAGGCCCTGCTGTTCCCCCATTCTATGGATGAGAAAACTCAGATTCTGTGTTATGGGCTGACTTACTCAGAGTCACGTAGCTAGTAAGTGTCTGAGGTTGTCCCTGTGTTCCTGGCTCCAAGTACAATCCAACAGTCTATCCTCTATACCATGGGGCCTTGGAATGGGAGTCAGGATGCCCTGAGTTCACATTCTGCTTCAGATACTGTGGGACCCTGGGCAAGTTGCTTAACCTCTCTCAGCCTCAGTTTTCTCAGCTGTAAAAAGAGGATAATAATAGGACCTACTTTCCAGGAGTGTTGGGGATATCAAATGAGATAAGATTTATAAATATCTTAGCATAATGCCTGGTCCAGAGCAAGTGTTTAATACATGCTTTTTTCCCTCCCTTCTTTTCCTGTATCTAGAGGAAGGAAGGAAGGAAGGAAAGATGGAAAGAAAAAGAAAGAAAAGATTGGAGGAAGGAAGGCTAGGAAGAAGAAAGAAAAAAGAAAGAGAAAGGAAGGAAGGAAAAAAGGAAGGATTGGAGAAAGGAAGAAAGGAAGGAAGGCTGGGAGGAAGAAAGGAAGGGTAGAAGGAATGAAGGCAAAATAGAAGGAAGGGTTGGAGGAAGAAAGAAAAAAAGAGAAAAAAGGAAGGAAGAAAAAGAAAGGATGGAAGAGAGAAAAAAAAGAATGAAAGGAAAGAAGAGAAAAAAGGTCTCAAGTAGTTGTGCTGTTTGCCTTATTGGCTGGTCCATCCATTGTTTCTGTAGCATCCCAGGGTGTAGAGAAGGTGTCACAGCACAGCCTCCAGGGAGCTGAACTTAGTCAGGAGACCTGAATCTAAGGCTTGCCTAGGACACATCTGAGCTGTGTGATGATAGATAAGTTACTTAAGCTCTCTGAGATTATCAGCTGATAGGAAGGTGCCAGTTAGTACAATTGTTCAAAAGAGTTACAGAAAGAATACAGCCTGTGCTGGTGGAGACAGTTTCCTTAGCAAGGAACTCCCTTTTCCTGTGAAATCACAGCTCCACACTCTCTCTTACCCAAGGTATATGAAGTGCTGTGCTAGGTTTTTGCAGACCATGGGTAGTTTTTTTTAAATGGAGCACTCATCCTTGGCAGAATAGGAGTGAGAATCAGTGAAGTTTTTAATTTGATTAGATTCTCTATGAAGATTTCTCAATTGAAAATGCATTCTTCCTTCCTGGAAGGACTTCTTTCCTCAGTAAACCCCAGAGCAGGCCCTGTGAAGTGATCCCCAGGGAGGGGATTTTTCAGAGACAGCATTTTTTCTCCCCCTCATTCTTACTAGCCCTGACTGAAACCACCGAGTGAATATTAGTTGTAATATTTTCCCCTACGCTTTTTGAATCTGAGTTATAAATTTGCTTATTGGTAAAACTCTTTAACCCAAAGCATCTCCTCTCTGGTTGAAGAAGAGTTCAGGGAAGGTAACATTTTACAGATGGTTGGATGAGGTATTTGTACCCACTTACTCATCCCTTCCTTGAGAACATGGCCAGAAATAGAAAAGGTGCCTGAGAGAAACCCCAACTCTTCTTCCTCCATTCTACAGATCAGACTGGAGAGCCAACCAAACCCTTCTCTGTTGCGGTCAAGTGCTTTTGACCGTTTTTGGTGGCAAAAGTTGAAATATCCAGAGTCCCACTATCCAGGTTTTTTTTTTTTGGAGTGTGGTTGACTTATAATTGCAGCTAGCACTTAAATAGCTAGCAGCAATAAGCAACTCATACTCAGAAGATTTGCAAAACACTTTTGCAAAGGTTGTCATTTGATCCTCATAACAACTCTGGGAGGTTTTTATTACCCCTATTTTATTATCCTTGTTTATTATCTAGGAAGCTTTTATTATCCCCATTTTGCAGATGAGGAAACTGAGTCAGAGATAAAGTGATTTGCCCAGGTGGCAAAACCAAGGAGTTCCTGAGGCTGGATTCAAATTCTCTCAAAAGGTAGCACCTGTCTTTGTAGCTGAAGCACCCAGCAAAGTGCTGACTATGCGCCAGGCACCACAGGGCACTGAACTGGGCACTGGGGAAGCAAAGGAAAAAGTGGTTGGAGATTTAAACAATTACTCTTACCTTTCCCATGCCCTCTATTGTAGGAAAGAAAACTAATTAGGTAGAGACTGCTGACAATAATTTTATTTTCTAGTGAATGTTTGTGGCTGTTCTTTGTGTATGTGTGTATTTGTCTCTGTGTGTGTGTCTTTCTCTATGTATCTCTCTATCTGTGTCTCTTCTCTGTCTTTCTCTGTGTCTCTCTTCCTCTCTTCCCCTTTCCTCTCTCCCTCCCTCCCTCTTCCCTTTCTCACTTTCTTCCTTTCTCCCTCCCTCTCCTTCTCCTTCCTTCCCTCTCCCCCTCTCTCCATCTCTCTGTCTCTCTGTCTCTATCTCTGTCTCTGTCTCTCTCTCTCTCATCTCTGTAGGTGTGTGTGTCTGTCTGTCTCTGTCTATCTCTCTCTCTTGTCTTTCTCTCTGGCTCTCTCTGTGTGCCTCTCCTCCCTTCCTCCCCCTGCATCCCTACCTTTTTTCCTTCCTTCCACTCTCCCTGTCTTTACCCATTTCTCTCTACCTCTGGCTCTTTCTTTGTCTCTTTCTCTATCTTACTCTGTCTTTGTTTCTTTTCTCTGTCTTTTCTGTCTTTCTCTATCTCTCTCCTTTCCTCCCTTCTTTCCTTCCTTCCTTCCTTCCATACAAATATAAGAAAAGGAGGGAGACAACAAGCATTTATTAAACACTTACTCTGTGCCAGGCACTATGCTAAGTGCCTTACAAATAGATATTTGATATGCTCAACAAACCTGAGATGTAAGTCTTATTGCTATCATCCCCTTTTTACAGTTGAGGAAATTGAGGATGAGAGAGATTAGATGACTTGCCCAGTTCCCCATAGTATCAAGCAGAATTTGAACTCAGATCATTCTGAGTCCCACATCCAATGCTCTGCCCACCACCTTACCTAGCTTCTTCTCCTCCTCATTAGAGATTCTTGAGAGGATGATGAATGACCATTAGTTTAAGGCCTCACCTCCCACCTAGACTATTGCAGTAACCTCCTAATTGTTCACCCAGCCTTAAGTCTCTGTCTTTGCCAATTCGTTTTCCACCCAGCTTCCAATGATTTTTTAAAAATTACTATTTTTGTTTAATCTCCATTTCTCAAAATATTCCTCTCCCTGTTACCTGAAGAACCATCCCTCTAACAAATAAAAAAGAAGAGCCAAAATGAAATTCAGCAAAACCCCATCTTATAGTATATGCAGCATCTCACACCATAGTTCCCTCTCCTGAAAAGAAGGGAAGGAGGTCCCATTTCATATCTTCTCTTTTGAGCCCAGTCATTCTAATTGTACAGCATTCGATTTTGATGTATTGTTACTCTTTCCATTTACATTGTTGCAATCATTGTACATGTTGTTTTCCTGGTTCTGCTATGTTTACTTTGGATCAGTTCACAAACATCTTTTCCCAGAATTCTCTAGTCTTCTTTTTTATTCATTGTTTCTCATAGGGCAGTAACATTGTGTTACATTCATGCACCTCATCTTAATTTGTCTTTTCCCCAGACAATGAATATCTACTCTGTTTCCAGCTCCTTGCTATCACAAACAGTAATCTTAAGAATATTTTGGTCTGTAGGATCTTTCTTTGCATCTTTGATCACCTTGAGATATATACCTAGCACGAGATATCTCAGGCAAAGACTGTGAACATTTTTGTTGCTTTCTTAGCATAGATTTGAGAGTATTTAAAAACAAAAGTAATTTTATTAAATATTTATAGTTATTTGAAAGAAGCTTATAGAGTCATTCAGTAGAGGTCTATTGACAGAGTGCTGCTTCTGCATTAATAAACGTCTTTGTTTCAAGTTGTTTGGGGAAAGAAAGTATTTTTTCTTCTCTTTTGTGACTCAAACATAATGCGCTCTTGCTTAGAAATCTTTCATTTTCAGATAAAGTAAAAATTATCTTCCCACTCAGACTGAATTAGCAGACTCAAATTTAGTAATACTAATAATTATATAAAATGATTAATATAGGGTGACACAGTGGATGGAGCCCTGGGCTTGGAATCAAGGCTCATCTTCATGAGTTCAAGTAAGCCCTAGTTGTGTGACCTTGGACAAGTCACTTAACCTCGTTTGCCTCAGTTTCCTCATCCATCAAATGAGCTGGAGAAGCAAATGGCAAACCACTCCAGTATCTTTGCCAAGAAAACCTCCGAAGGGGTTACAAAAAAATCAAACACAGCTGAAATGACTGAACTAAAAATGATTAATCATCATAATAACAGTTAGCTTTTAATTTTTTCATTTTATTAAAGCTTTTTATTTGCAAAACATATGCATGGGTAATTTTTCAACACTGACACCTTGCAAAGCTTTCCATTACAAATTTTTCTCCCCTAGCCCCCCCCTCCCCTAGATGTCAGCAAGTCTACTACATGTTAATTATGCTAAAATACTTGACAAATCGAATATGTGTATACATATTTTACACTTATCTTGCTGTGCAAAAAAAAAACGGATCTACAAGAAAAAAATCTGAGAAGGGAAACATAATGCAAGCAAACATCAATAGAGAGCATGAAAATGTTATGTTGTGGTCCACATTCATATCACCCTCTCTGGGTGTATATGGCTTTCTTCATCACTGAACAATTGGAACTGGCTTGAAACATTTCATTGTGAAGAGAGCCATGTCCATCAGAATTGATCATCATGTAATATTGTTGTTGCCGAGTATAATGATCTCCTGGTTCTGCTCATTTCACTCAGCATCGGTTCATGCAAATCTCTCCAGGCCTCTCTGAAATCGTCCTGCTGGTCGTTTCTTACAGAGCAATAATATTCCATAACATTCATATACCATAATTTATTCAGCCACTCTCCAATTGATGGGCATCCATTCAGCTTCCAGTTTCTAGCCCCTACAAAAAGGGCTGCCACAAACATTCTTTCACATGTGGGGACCTTTCCTTCTTTTAAGATCTCTTTGGGATATAAGCCCAATAGAAACACTGCTGGGTCAAAGGGTATGCACAGTTTGATCACTTTTTGAGCATAGTTCCAAATTGCTCTCCAGAATGGTTGGATCCGTTCACAGTTCCACCAATGTATCAGTGTCCCACTTTACTCACATCCCCTCCAACATTTGTCATTATCTTTTCCTGTCATTTTAGCCAATCTGACAGGTACAGCTAGCTTTTATAAATTCTTATTTGCTCTTCTTCCTTCCCTTCCCTTCCCAAAATGAATATAGCACTTTATGGGTTACTAATTACTTTACTTGTGGTATCTCATTTGATCTTCACTACAACCCTGTGTAGGTACTATTATTAATCCCATTTTGTAGATAAGGAAACTGAGGCTGAAAGATTAAATGACTTAGTCAGGATTACATAATTAGGATCTGAATGAGAATTTAAACTCACATTTTCCTGATTTCAAGACCAAAGTCCATTGTGCCATCTAACTACCTTTAAGAAGTGATTTAATTACACCATAACTGATGGATGGGAGTGCTGGAAATTTACTGTGGTAGGTAGAATCAACTGAACCCATTCATAGAGAAGTCCAGTTCATGAGAATGCTGTTTACCTGAATCTTGGAGTAGAGGACTACTATCTTGAACTAGAGACCATCTAATCTAATCTCTACTTGAATAAGAGTCATCTCTACACTATTTCCAGTGAAGATTCAATCTAGTATTTGCTAGAAAACTCCAATGGAGGAAAACCCAGCACCTCCCAAGATAGCCTATTTCACTCTGGCATAGCTTTACTTATTATGAATTTTTTTCCCTACATCAAGGTTAAATTTGTCTGTTTGCAACTTCTACCCATCATTCCTTAGTGTTCCCCCTCGGGGGGGGGGGGGAAGAAGAACAATGTTAATCATTCTTTTATATGAGAATTACCAAGTTTTCCCTCTACCCCGACCTTTTTCTCCTCCAGGTTAAGCATTTTCATGTTCCTTCAATGGATATTCATATAGAATGAATTGGAGGCTCTTCATCATCCTGGTTCTCTCTTTAAGCTTCCTACCCAGTGTTCTTCTTAAACTGTAGAGCCTCATTGTGTTCTGGGATGGTTATGATTTGATTATAGACATTTCAAATGTGGGCCACTTGTTTTTCAGGATAGTGGAAGAATAATGCATTCTGGTTAACTAACCCCCTCAGTCAGTATCTAGCTAATCCATGGATTGACACTTCTCAAGAGTCCTAGATTGGACTTCTTTCTTCCCTTTTTCTTTTCTCTTCCTTTCTTTTGCCTTCTTTTCGCTCTCCCTCTCATTATACTTGATATACAGAAAATATCTTTTGCCAGTATCAAAGCACCCCACCCTTCCTTCAGATCCACAGCATCATGTCCATTGCTGTGTACCTTTATTCAAGACAAGACAGGTAAAAAAAATTAGATGGGATAGGGGCAGAAGGTAAGATGTTAGATGTCATGTAGAAGAGCCCCAATTTTTGTACTTTTTGCCAGGACAATCAAGCTAAGATTCGGAAGCCAGCCAGCTCCCCACCCTCGGTCCCATTGCAGATGCTGCAGCTGTAGCCCAATCTATACCCCTCTCTCATCACCTAAACACAGGCGCTTTGTGAAAGCTGAGGGGGAATGAGCTGGCGGCGGAGTTTGCCTGCCCAGGGTCCTGCAGACACACGTCTCATCTCTGTCTTTCAGAACAGAGTGTTGCTGCTCCTACCGCTGCTGCTGCTGCTGCTGGGGGCACCTTTCTTCAGCTTCCAGTGTCGAATGATGGTGGAAAGTTCCATTCACTGTTGGTGTCTATTGGGCAAACTTAACTCAGTCATGGGACCGGAGGAAAGGTTTCATATGCATATTTTCAGGAGAAGAGTGATACATTTCTCCTCCCCCCCCCCCCAACACAAGTCCAATCTTGTTCAAATTTCCATGAGTTTAATCACAGAATACTGGTGATATTGTGGGAAACAACCAAGGGGAGATGGAGGTCTCTCTTTGAGTGGGATGGGTTATCTTAAAAATAAAACCATGACTACTTGTTAGTAACTTACCTCTGGGTGAGGTTAGAGCCCCAAGTTTGAACATGCCCAAGAGTTTGAAACATTTCATAATCTTTCTTTAAAAAAGGAAAATAAGGGCCATATCTTTATAGGTCTTGCAAGCACAAGACTTTCTCTCAGACTCTTTCTCAGACTATTTGGGAACCAGCCAACTTTTGGCCAGAGGAATAGAGATTATAGAGCCATAGAGGGGTTATTCCATAGAGGGAGGGCAGAAAAAAAAATGAACAAAAAGACTGAGGTAGGATAATTTCCACTGGAGAATGTATGGCTAATTCTTATGGGATCAGACTCAATTGCCCGTCTTAAAGTTAAATCTATGGGTCTGACGTGCATTTCTCTTCTCTTGAAAAAAGAGTCAAAATGTAATGAATCCACAAGCAAATATTTAGCGAATGATAATAGTGTGTCTAGTTTGTGCTAGGTACTGTCCAAGATACAGACATATTCAGCAATGTGCCCTCATGAAACAATTGGCCAGATTGAGTGCTCAGCTTTGTCCAGGAGAATGGAAGTGAGAGTCCTGCTATAATCTGAGCAGTTTTTAAGATATAGATACATACAGTAAAGTGTCCTTAACTCAAGTGCTTGAATACTTGGCTGTGTCCAGGAAAAGGCATGTAAACGTTCTGTTCTTATCTGCCATAGTCAGTCTAAATTGAGAATGTTGTTTTGAGTTTACTTTTAGAAAGGGTAATGATGAGTTGTAGAAAGTCCAAAGGAGAGAAACCAGCGTGACGAAGAGGAATGAATTCTACATGAGGATCACTTGAAGGAAATGAGGGTATTTAACTTAGAGAAGGGAATACTGGGGTGTAGGAATAGAGAAGTTAATAGTCTCTTCAGATATCTGAAGGATTGTTACATGGAGAAAAGTGGGTAGAAGTCACTAAGGGCCACATTTGGGTTTAATGTCAGGAAAAAAATTTTTAGAGTCCTTCAAAATAATAATGATGGTTATTAAGTTTCCCCAAGAGGTAGGGAGTTCTCTTCATCGCTGAAAGTTTCATAAGTGAAGGCTAAGGATTTTTCATCTGTGGTTTGACCTAGAATGCTTCTGCGGTCCTTTCAACCCTGACAATCTATGATTCTGCCCTTCGAGATTTTTTTTTCATCCTGAAAGTCTCTGAGTAAATTGTGGGAAGTACTAAAGGGGATTTCTTGTCAACTGTGAATTAGACTAGAAGGCCCCTGAAGTTCTTTCCAACCTTGCTATTCTGTGATTTTGTGGGTGGCAATGGCTAAAGGTATAATAGCTGTGGGGAGATGAGAGAGTTCTGTGTAGGGTAGAGCAGACAGAGCAGGATTGGTTCATGGATGAGGTGGGCTATGAAATGAGCAATGAAGGATATAAAAGACCTGGATGGCCCGAAGTGAAATGTGTTGTTTTAGGAGCTAACAGGCTTCTCCTTCATCAAAAATCTTCAGGAAGAGTTTTAATGGCCACTTACTGGATATCTGGTAAAAGATTTTTGCTCAGGTTGGCAACAGACTGTTTTCTTCTGGTGGTTCCTTCCAATGCTCATATTCTGTGATAGAAATAATAAGAAAAGGAAATTAACATTTATTAAGCACTTACTACAAGTATTATCTCATTTGATCCTTCTGGTAACCTCTGGATGTAGGTGTTTATCCCCATTTTAGAACCAAAGAGAATAAGTTAGACAGAGATTAATTGACTTACCCAGGGTCACACAGCTAGTAAGTATCTGAGGCTGAATTTGAATTCAGGTCTTTCTTTTCTAAGAGTCAGCACTTTCTCCACTGTTTCAACTAGTTGTCTCTACAGATAGATGAAGATGCAGAATAGCAGAGTGTCATGGAAGGCAATCTTAAGAAGGAGTGGATGGACAACAATGTAAAATGCTACTTAGAGGTCAAGCAAGAGGAGGTTGGAGAAAAGGCCTTTGGAAGCACCCAATAGTGGTATTATCTATTCCCTAGGCAAACCAGGAAAAAGCATGAAAGCCCTTTGAAGAAGGCTCCACCTCCTTTTGGTGTTTAGGCACTGTCCACCTAATCAGCATCCAGGTCAAGTGAGCAATGTTCCCAAATCATCCCCATTCAGTGTCTGTTAGGAATTAGACCCAGATTGGCATAGAAGCTGTGTTCCTGAGCTCAGCACTGTATTAGTTGAATGTACTGTAGAATATTGAAAGACATCTGAGCTATGAGTCAGATTTGAATCCTGGATCTTTTCATTGCTAGGTAGAGTCTTGAAAAAGTCTTGTCCCCACACTGCTCTAAGGCATCAAGTTAATTATCATTGTTATTATTATTATTGAGGTAGCTGGGCTTAAGTGACTTGCCTGGAATAGTGTTAAGTGTCTGAGGCCAGATTTGATGTCTGGTCCTTCTGATTTCAGGACCAATGCTCTATCCACTGTACCATCTAGTTGCCCCCTTGGGTTCAGTTTTTATGCAAAATAATGGCATGGACTGAGAAAAGCTTTCAGATGCTTTCTCAGATTATTTGAGTCTATCCATTTTCAATAGAAGTCAGTGGCCCTGGATGGTCCTTCCCTGTCTGGGTGGCAGCTGTTCAATTCTCAACATTATCTTGGGGGATAAATCACTCTTCTACTCTGTGGACCACATCTTCTGTCTTCTTCAGCAAAGGTACAAGGCTTCAGGCCTGATAGAATTCACTAGCCTGTAACTGAACAGATCCCTGTGGCCAAGTTGACTGGCATAAGTGCTATAAATTGTCACAGGAACTTTAGGGGCAGACACTGGCATTGTCATTTGCTCATAGTCTTCAAACTTAGAAGGGACAGCAGGGAAAGAATAGGTAATTATTCATAATCATATTATAATTTTACAGTCATATCATACTTTTTAAGTTTGATCTTCTCCTTTTTATAATAGCTTTTTATTTTTCAAAATACATGCAAAGGTTTTTTCAACATTCATCCTTTTTTATTAAAGCTTTTTATTTGCATAACATATGTATGGGTAGTTCCTCAACACCGATCCTTTCAAAGCTTTCCGTTACAAATTTTCCCCCCAGTCCCCTCCCTTCCCCTAGATTCCAGGAGGTCCACTACATGTTAATTATATTTAAATACTTGACAAGTCGAATATATGTGTACATATTTCCATACTTATCTTGCTGTGTAAGAACAATCCTATCTACATGAACAAAAAATATGGAGAAAGTAAACCCAAGGCAAGCAAACATCGATAGAGATCATGGAAATGATATGTTGTGGTCCACATTTCATATTCCTCTTTCTGGGTGTATATGGCTTTCTTCACTGAACAATTGGAACTGGTTTGAAACATTTCATTGTTGAAGAGAGCCATGTCCATCAGAATTCAACATTCATCCTTGCAAAACCTTGTGTTACAGATTTTTTTCCCTCCCTTCCTGCCACTCCCCTTCCCTAGACTCCCCTAGACAGCAAGAAATCCAATATAGATTAAAAATGTGCAGTTCTTCTAAACATGTTTCCATATTCATCATGCTGCACAAGAAAAATCAGATCAAAAGGAAAGAAAGATGAGAGAAAAAGACAAGCAAACAACAATAACAAAAGTGAAAGTACTGTGTGCTGTCATCCACCTTCAGCATTCAGAGTCTTTTTTCAGGATGCGAATGTCTCTTTCCATCACAATCTATTGGAATTGCATCGAGTCAGCTCATTGTTAAAAAGAGCCAAATTCATCACAGTTGCATATCATACTTTAAAATTTACAAAATGCTTTCACATCCATCCCTTTAATGTCCTTGAAGTAACTTGGAGAAAGGGGAAGGTGGGTGATTTTTTTCACTTAGTTATATAGGAAAATTCATATTCAGACATGTTAAATTTATACAGTACATGATTGCTAACCATTGAGGTAATTATACTGAAAGACTGAGGGATCATATTAACTGTAAATAATCTCCCACTTTCTGTACCTCAGTTTCTTCCTCTGCCAAAAGGAGCAGTTGGCATTGATCTTGATGATTCTTTCCAGTTATACAACAAAGCCTCACATCTCGCTCTACTGTGGTGTCTCTCGGTAGGATTCTGGGATCATAGATTGAGCATTTGTAGCCAAGTGACACACTGAGTCTGGAAGTAGGAAAATCTTTGCTCAGACCTGGCCCCAGATAACTTCCTGGCTGTGTGAATCTGGGCCAATCATTTAACCTCTGTCTGTCTCAATTATCTCATCTGTAAAATAAGGATAATAACAGCACCTGCCTCACAGAATTGTTATGAGAATCAAATGAAATAATAATTGAAAAGCAAAAGTTAGGAGGAAGACAATATGCAAACAACTATGTCCAAGTGATACCTAACTGTCTGTATCTCTTTCTCTGTCTACTTCTATCTATATCTACCTGTCTCTATCTTTCTAACTCCATCTCTATTTATATTTCTCTCTATTTCTGTGTATCTGCTGCTCTAGCTCCAGATATCTATAATAATTTCTCACATTTCTAGCTATCTTTTGTCATATATCTACGTCTAGCCATCTATTCCTATCTCTTATTATCTATTTAGCTTTAGTTCTAGCTAGCTATCTCTATATTTCTATCTCTAGCTATCTAGCTCTCTCTAGCCATTCCTATGTCTTTCTCTGGCTAGCTAGCTTTATCCATCTCTTTCTTTAGCTAGCAATCTCTATTTATCACTATTTCTAAATATATACTTATATGTATCAGTATTTATGTCTATCCTTATCCATCCGTCCATTTTTCTATCTATAGTTATATCTATATCTATATCTATATCTCGGGCTACCTGTACTATCTGTCTCTATCTCTAGCTATCTTGATCTCTGTGTTTATTCCCATTCATCCATCTATTTCTCTATCTATAATTACACTTATCTTTATCTATCTCTAGCTACCTATACTATCTCTCTCTTATCTATCTATATTTACATCAATTTTCATCTACATCTAGCTATCTATACATACTATTTGTCTATCTCAGGTCAATTGGAGATAATTCAATAGATTATGATGATTGGAGCTTGAATGGACCTTGTAGATTATCAAATCCCTCTCATTTTATAAAACTGAAGCCCAGAGCTGACTTGCTCAAATTCCCACAGATTGTGTGCTCATTTTGTAGAACAATTATTCTGCTTCTAAAATGGTCATTTTTGTGATTTCATAGTGCTTAGTGCTGTGCTAATGTGAGAGGACATAGGCTTTTAAAGTAAAGCAAGAGTGACTAAGCTAGTAGGAAGGTATTAAGAAGTACTCTTCTCAAAGGGCTATAAAATACTCGAAAGGCTTGAAGGGCAAAGAATATGGAAACATTTTTCCAAGAGAATGTCATGAAATATTTCAGACTTATTAGACCTAATCATATCAATTTCCTACTCATAAATTTTAGTAACTATTTATTGCTTTGAAAATAAATATAATATCCTCTTCTGACACTTCAAAATTCTGTGTAATCTGGCTCTACTTGCCTCTGAGGCCTTATTTCACATTATTCCCCTTCCCCTCCTTTCTACTTCATCAGTCATTTTCTGTAATTACCCCTTCCATGTCACAACTTTCCCCATCAATATATCACTCTTTGGCATAAGAAATTAAATGGGAATTTTGGAGGAGTTTTATCAAAGCTACAGACCACAGGCAAAGGGTAGCAGACAATACAGAAAAAGCTTAGACACTCAGAAATGCAAAAAAATATGTATATACTATGGACAAATTTTATCTTTTAGTACCATAATAATACAGACTTCTCTGATACAAGGAGAGGGCATGGATTTTCCAGATCATAGGGCTGATGCACCCTTAATCCCTGAGATGTGGAATAGCTAACTGTACATGACATTCACTGCCCCCTTTGACCCTGTGTCTGGATTGCACTCCTTCCTAGATGGTCTCCTCCAAAGTTCAGCTCAGATACACTCCTTCCTTATGGCCTTTTCTGATCTCCCCAGTTGTCAGGGTTCTCTTTAACTTGAAATCACCTTGTATTTGTTTGTTCCTGGCTTTATATTCACTTAACTGGGTACCTATTGTATCTTCCCTGGGAATAGAAACTCCCTAAATTCAGAAAGTTTTGGTTTTGCCTTTGGCTTTGTTGGCAACTAGATTAGTGCCTTGCCTTTTTCTGTGTGGCAGGAAGCCCAGAGCCCAGAGCCTGGTGCATAGTAGGCACTTTTTGAATGCTGGTTGAGTAAGTGGAAATTCCCTCTCTAGATACAAATCAACAGCTCATCTGCTAAATAAAGTCTTAAGTCATTTCCTGAGGTTCTAAAAAGTCAAAGTATTTTCATAAGGTCAGAGAGCTTATTAGTGTCTAAGAAATGACTTGAACCCAACCAACCTTTAAGCCACTGTTCCATGCTTCCTTCTCCCACCATACATACAAGGCACTCAATAAATGTTGGTTTTATTTAATTGAATTCCTCCAATGGCTTTGGAAAGATGTTTTCTAAACTCAAGGAGATGGGCAAAGATGACCTTTTGAAGTTCCCTTCAGCCAAAGACTCCTGGGATTTCAGATTTTCTTCATCTTCTACATGGACTTTGGTTTCTTAGAAATCCTGATACTTTGACTACACCCCTCCGGGTCCCAGACAACACACACCCATAAACATCTACCAGGGCAGGATACAGCCAGCCAGCAGAAAGAAGGCAAACCTTGGGAGGGAGCTTCTTGCTTTTCAGGAAACAGGTGATGAAGTACTTTCCTAGAGCACATGGGTTTTGAGCTGGCAGTAGACATTGTCATTCTGCTCCTGGGAATAAATGACAAGTTCTAAATTAACATTGACCCATTCCATTTTCCGTGAAATGGCCTGCCTTGAACAGGAGAGTGAGAAGTGGTGCTGAACACAATTCATGAGGTTTATAGACTTTAAGATGGAAGAAACACTTTGAAATCTTCTACTCCAGCCCTTTCATTTTATACTGAAGTCTAGAGAAGTTGGGTGTTATATGGAAGCTCACATGGGTAGTAAAGGTAAAAGTGGCATTTTGAACCCTTGATCTCTGAATCTCAACCCTATACCATTTCTACTGTACTATACTAATTCCCCATTAGTAGGGGCATCCTGAGAAAGCAAGGAGGGACACTTTCTGTCCCTTAGCCATGCTTAAGTAAGTTGTTAGGCCCTAAAGCCAATGCCCAGGAAAGAACTTCCATCCCTGCTTCCCAGGAAGAAAACTCAGAAAACCTAGATATTTGAGTCTCCAAGGAGTCAAGGTGGAGCATGCCCCATGGATACCATAATCCTATAGGTATAGCCTTTAAAAATACCCAGATATTTCAAGGATGCTATATGTTTGATGTGTGTGTATATATATATATATATACATATATATATATGACATATATTATTGTTCCTTCCAAAGATGCAGACCATAAGCTGTATTCTGTAGCGTGCCCATTCATTGCTCCTCTTGTCATTGTCTCCCAGAATTTCATAGGCTGCTGCTAACTCCGAAGCTTTCCCTGATCTAGACAAGAGAGAAACTGGGAGAATATTAGCTTTGTGGAATAAGAACTGGCAGAATTTAATGGTCTCCTGTAATTCTTCCCTGAAGCACAAGTACTGTAGTATTATGCTTTTTCTGCTTGACCCCAGAGGACAGGACTAATCACAGTGGATGAAAGTTGTATATTGGCAGATATAGGGTTGATTTCAAATAATGAGAGCTATCCCCTCCATTTCTTTTGAGTCAGAAATAAGTGACTTGCCCAGAGTCACACAATTAGTCAGTGTTGGAATCCATATTAAAACTCAAGTTCTCTTGGCTCCAGGACTAGTGCTGTTCCCACTGTGCCACCCAGCTGCTCCAATGTCCACCTTTCTCAAACCTGATCTCACACTGAGAACAAATTGTTTGGTCTATAGCCACGCTTCAACTAGTCTCTCCAGTTCAAGCTGAAATTCTTGATTACCTGGAAAACCTGACAAATTGTGTTAAAACTCCCTTCCCTCAGCTCTTAGAGGCATTACATCTATTATCAGAACCATGAAGGATGGCTAAAGTGCTTGACCTCTTGGCAGACCAGCTCTGATTTTCAAATGGGAAAAGCACATATTCATTACTTATACCATTTTGTCAATTTCTTCTCAGGATGTATTTCTCCAAATTCATGATTTCATTGTCATGGGAATCAGCCATCAGTGCTGATTGCAACCTGCTCAGTGTCTTCATAGAATCACAGTATCTTACTGTCGGAAGGGACATTAGTGACCATTTGGTCCAATCCATACTTGATGAAATATCATCTCTAACACCAGTCAGGGGGACTCCACTACCTCCTGAGGATGACCATTTTATCCTCCAACAGCTTATATTCTTGCAAAGTTATTTCTAACATCACATCTAAATCTACCTTCTACCCATTGCTTATTTTTCTGTTCTGGGGCCAATCAGGGACAAGTCTAATCCTTCAGCATTCATACTTCTGGGAGCAATTAGATGAGATGATCTCCGAGGTCTTCTGATGGAGAGTTCTCACACTAAAGCTCCCTTTTATGCACACCATGGAGAGCTTCAAGATACTGTATTGGTGTTAATAGCACAGGCTTTTTTTGGCTGTAAAGACTTTCTTCTCTTGGAATGCTACCAGCTCCAGTGGGATTATTGGACAAGAGTCCTGGGCTGGGAAGGAGCAGGAGTGGTAGATGGCTGTCTGGGAAACCTTTCACAGTAGCTATGGACTGGGAGGGAAAAGCATGAGTTGAATGCTTACTCTACGTTGAGCACTGAAGATACAAATAGAAAAACTTATAATACCTGCTCTCTAGGAACTCAACACATAAATAAGGGTTTATGATAATGTTCAATTTATGGCAAATGGAAAATCCAGTTAGTTTTTTGAGTATCAAGGGCTGGGGGAACTTGAGAAGTAATGACTTGCAGATGATTTCTTAAGAAGAAGATGATAGAGTTCAAGTGGCGCAGTGGATAGAGCACCAGCCCTGAAGTTAGGAGGACCTGAGTTCAAATCTGGCTTCAGACATTTAGCACTTCCTAGTTATGTGATACTGGGCAAGTCATTTAATTTTAATTGCCTCAGCAAAAAAAAAAGAGGGATTCTGGGATATCTCCATCAAAGGTATGCATGAAGGTAGGCAAACATAGGCAGAGGTCAATATTCAGCTAGTAGTAGTCGACCTATGCCTTATGGGAAGTGGATAATGGAGCAGGGAAAAGTCCAGGCCGCCCTTAGTAGAAGCAGAGTGTTGCTGATCTCTCTTCCTATTACCCCATTGGTGGTTGGGATGACCTACTGGAAGAGACTTGGAAACTAGGATACATTTAGAACTGGAAGGGGTCTTGAGGATAGATTAGGATAGGTTTAGAACTGAAAGTTATTTAGTCCAATCCTCTTATTTTACAGAGAAGGAAACTGAAGCCCAGGTAGATAAAGTAATTTAGGATTTTAGATCTATAGATAGAAGAGATCTCAGTGGCCATATAGTCCAGCCCTACTTTTGGAGGAAGAGATTACAGGGACAGCGATAGAAAGAGATTAAAAAAAAAAGAATAGAGAAGACCAAGAAGAGAGGAAAAAAGAGAGGAAAAGAAGGAGGGGTGGAAAAGAAAGACAAGGAGGGATAGAGAGAGAGAGAGAGAGAGGAAGTGAGAGAGAGAGTGTATGTGTGTGAAAGAGAGACAGAGACAGACAGAGAAGGGGAGAAGAGAGAAAAAGAGAGAGAGGGAGAAACAGAGACAGAGAAAAAGACAGAGACAGAAATGGAGACAGAGTGTGTAGCAAAACTAAACAAACACAATAGCTCTTGTCTTAACAATGTGATTAATATTTTACAGCCATATTCCTCAACTTCTGTAAAGAAGGGAGAGGGAGGTGCTTTTTCTCAACTCTCCTCTGGGACTAAGCTTGGTTATTATAGTTAAAGTATTCAGTTTCATTATTATTGTTCCTTCCATTTATGTTGTAGCTATCTGGTTCCGAATCATGTCAGTAAGCACTTATTAAGCACTTACTATGTGTCAGGCATTGGGCCACGCAACGGGGATACAAAGAAAGGCAAACACAGTCCCTGCCCCTGACAAGTTCACGTTTTATTGTATAAGAGAACATGTAAATAACTAGGTACTTTCAAGATCTATAGATTTATGCAGAGACAATTTGAGGGGAAGCATTAGCCATGGGGAGGGAAAAAAGATACTAAGACTGAAAAAAACCCAGTCCCTTTCTTGTGGAGTTTTCATTCTATTAATAGAGGCATCTGTTATCCATGTTCATGGATAGGGTGATTCAAATAAATACAAAAGAAATCTGAAATAATTTGGGATGTGGGCATAAAGGGAGCACCAAGCACCCTTATATTTTGTAATAGAAAAGCAAGGTTCTTTTACAATTTGTAACCTTTAGATTGTCAAATGTGTGGATGTGAGTAATGGGAAATCAACCTAAGAAGACAAGTTGGAATTATTGTACAAGAGCTTTAAATGCCAGGCAGGGAGATCTGTAGTTTATCTTAGAGGCAATTTCCTGAGGAGGAAAGTGTCATAGTTAGTCTTGGGATTTAAGAATATCTCCTTTGTAACTCTATGGAATATGGATTAAAGAGAGATGTTGGAGGTGAAAGAAGACTAAAATAGTGATTCCATAGCCATGGGCTGGAACGAGGACAATGGAAGTGAGTGGAGATTGACTCCCAGGAATCAAATTTTTCAGCCATGATCATATACTATGTCCTCAATGAACTAAGATCTGGATCATTGGAGTATTTCCCCATAGCAGTGCCATTGATTTTTGAAACATTGAAGAAATGTTGGTCTTATCCAAACTCTTGAGTTTCTTGACTTTGGAGACCATGTCTTAGCTAAATCTTATGCTATCTCCTCTGCTATACACGATGCTAGTCATAGTGGGCAATTAATAATCAATCAGTTAATCAACAAGCATTCATTAAGTGCTTAATATGTGCCAGGCACTGTGCCAAATGCTAGGGACGCAATAAAGGCAAACAATCTGCTCTCAAGGAGCTCACAATCTAAAAGGGAGAAAATATGCAAACTATAAACAAGATAAAGGTTGAATTCAAGACAGTCAACAGAGAAAAGACACTTGATCAATGTTATTTGTATTTGCCTAACCTTAGACAAATCCCTTCCCTATAAAGAATAGTTTTCTCAAGTTTGTTGAATTGTAACATATTTGGCATCCCATCCCAGATCTTAGTGTCCCTTCCTCTAAAGCTATATTCCTTTTGTTTTGTATGTTTTTCAATACAACTATTAATCATTAATTATTTAGCTATTAATAATCAATCAGAATGTATTATTTACATATTGTTTCTCTCATTCTTTTTATTCCCAGCACTTAACAAAAATGCTAGGGATTGCAAAGGAAAATACCTGGCATACAGCAAGTACTTAATAAATGCTTATTGGTTGATGATTGGGAGATAATCCCCAAAGTCTCTTCCAGTTCTGAGATTCTGTGATTCCAAATCTATTCTCTCCCACGAGGAGGCGACCCAGATTGTTGCCAAGGGCCCTTCCAGTCCTGATGTCAGGTTACCCCAGAACTCCCACATGCCCAGGATCATTCTCTTTCTGTGAGTATTCCCTAGTTTGATCCTTCAGCCTGGGGATTAGTGCCAGGGAGGGAAGATGGACAGTTCCCTGCTGACCTGACAGTCCCAGGCTTTACAGACAGAGGGTGCTCCAGGGACTCAAATGAGCAGCTGGTTTTAGTCCCATCAGCTGCCCAGCATCTGGGCTATGTGCGAGGAGACACCTACTCTGCTCTGGTTGGGCAGTACAGCCAGGAAGCACTGTGGGTATATGTGCATGCACCTCCTGGATGGAGACTCCTAATTATTGCCCATCCAGAAGTTTGTACTCATTTTTTCCATCTGTTTCTTCCCATTTTATTTTTTAAAGGTGTTTCTAGGGGTTCACTCTGTTCCATGAAGCCCCAGAAATCAGAACTGAAAGTGATGTGGGAATGTTGTAAGAAGGCAGTTTCCCAACTTATGAATCTCAAATGAGGACAGGATATGTAAATTGCTATATAAACTTTAGCACTACATAAATGCTCTCTATTATTTTTATTATTATTATTACTGGGAATGAGAGTTATCTGACAATGGAATTAGAAATGGGACTGGAGTTAGGAAAGGATCGGTTGAAATCCTTCTCCTATTGCTTGCTACTTGTGAGACCAGAGACCAAATGCTGTAATCTCTCTGAACCTCAGTTTCTTTATTTGTAAAGTGAACATAATAGGTCCTAAAGTCCCCGTCTCTTACTGAATTATTGTGAAGATCAAGTGAGATGATGTTTGTAAACTTGGAAATGTAAACAAAAGTATTAGCCATGATGATAGTGAGTTTCACATGGTGGGAAGAGTTCAAGCAGAAGCTGGGTGACCCATCTGTTATGAATGTTGTATAAGGGATTCATGCACAAGTGAAGATTGCTCTATGAACAAGGTCTCATCTTAGGGAGGGCTCCTTATGACAAGAATTCAGCCAGTGAGGGGCACTCAATGACTTCCCCCTCCAGCGTTCTATTAGGGGACAGGATGAAGGTGCTAGATCTCATTGGGCAAATAGACTGGCCTTTTGTCTGTGTGGCTGTCAAGTCCTAGAGCACTTTGAGTGTACATGTGCTCAACAAGTCTGTGCACATGTGTCTGTAGGTATTTCTGCACTGTCTGCAGCATGTCTCTGGACTTCTTTCCGTGTGCACACCTTTGCTCTGCATCCGTACGTTTACCTGTGCTTATCTGCACATTTCTGCTTCTGTTTTGGTAAGTCTGGTTGTTTGTCTGTGAGGGTCTGTGTTCATGCATATCTCCATATATGTTTGTGTGCATGTATTTCTCCACCTCTGTCTCAGGATGCCACAGCAGTGCATGAATGCCATGTTTCTTTGTATTTCTGCCCATGTAAGGGTGAATGTCTGTGTCTCTGTATGTGTGTGTGGATGCTGCATATTTCTGCCTCCATGGCAGTACGTGTTTCTGTATGTGTCCAAGCCTGTATGTTTCTATGTGTACGTATTTCTGCCTTTGTTCATATGTATATTTATCTATCATTCTACATCTGTCTGGTAAGCCTGTATCTATCTCTGCGTGTCTGTGCACGTCGGTCTGTGTCTATGGATATCTCTCTGTGCATTATTTTCTTTCTGGTTCTGCATGTCTGTGCAATTGTCTCTGGCTGTGGCTGTCCATTTCTGTGTCCGTATCTATGTCTGTGTCTGTATCTGTGTCTGTGTCCATGTCTGTGTCCGTGTCTATCTGTAAATTTCTGTCTCTCTGTGTCTGTCTTTCTGTGCAGCTGCACATGTGTGCCCGAGTTCAGGCTGGGTGTACAAACATGTAGGTTGTTATATCTGTGCAGGACTGAATGTAGAAGAAGAATTTCTTACAAAGGCATCATAACTCCTCGTGGAGTCAGACCCTCTTCTCCTGGAAGTGAGAATGGGCAGAGGTCAGAGAATATGTCAACCCATAGGAAGCACTGAGTCCCTGTGGCGAGGAAAGGGGCTTGAAGTGGATATATGAGTACACACACACACACACACACACACACACACACACACACAGAGGTGTGCACATGACCTAGAGAACAACTCTGTGTCCAAACAAGCTGTGTCCTTGGTCCTGATAACCTCCAGTGATAGGATGGTCAGTAGGTTCCCCTCAGGTTAATGAATAAGGAAAGTGCTGTCCTAGTCTTGAAGGCTCAAAAACAAGATAGAGGAATTGATCTTCCACATACCTTTCCCAATCTTGCTTTCTCTCTACAAACCCAACAAGCCAAACTTTGGATTCCTTCTTTATTTCTTTCAACAGAAGAGTCCCTGACTGTGTAATGTCAAAAGCAGTGAGTCTAAAGTCAGAGGCTTTGGGTACAAATTCCAGTTTTTCTACATTCATAGTGCAACTGTGAGCAAGTAATTTCCTCCCTCTGGACCTCAGTTTCCTTATCTGTAAGATGAGGGAAGTAGACAAGATGTTCTACAAGACCTTTTCCTGTTCCAGCAGAGGCTTAATTGATTTGGATGAGTTAAAGCATGTCCAGAAGAAGGGAGATGGAAGTCTCAACAAATGAGAATGGATTCAATGGCTCAGGAAGAGAATAATCACGCTCTTCTAGTATTTGAAAGCATGCCTTGTGGAAGAGCAACCAGACTAACTTGCTTGCTACTTGTGAGATCAGAGACCAAATGCTGTAATCTCTCTGAACCTCAGTTTCTTCATTTGTAAAGTGAACATAATAGTTCCTAAAGTCCCCGTCTCTTACTGAATTATTGTGAAGATCAAGTGAGATGATGTTTGTAAACTTGGAAATGTAAACAAAAGTATTAGCCATGATGATAGTGAGTTTCACATGGTGGGAAGAGTTCAAGCAGAAGCTGGGTGAGCCATCTGTTATGAATATTGTATAAGGGATTCATGCACAAGTGAAGGCTGCTCTATGAACAAGGTCTCATCTTAGGGAGGGCTCCTTATGCCAAGAATTCAGCCATTCTGTTCTATGACAAGAATTCAGACTAACTCTGTTTGGCTCCCTAATGTACAATCAAGCTTCCAAAAAGTTCAAAGATCAAAAGAAGGGAAAGGCAAAATTTCCCAACAATCAGGGATGTCCCAGAATGAACCGGGCTGCCTCACAAAGTAATGAGTTCCCTATCATTATGGGTCTCCATTATGACCGTTTCTTGGAAAGTCATTAAGTAGAGTATTTCTCAGGCATAGATTGGACTGGATGACCATTGAGGTCATATCTGACTCGGAGACGGTGACTTGGGGAGTAGGTGGTAAGTACGTGGGAGCAGGATTGGTTAGAAACCATATAGCTGTGCTGTCAAAGGGCGACTAGGCCTTTCAAGTGTGTAGGATCATAGATTTAGAGCTGAATTGGCCGTGGAGGCCATCTAGGTAAGTAGGTAGAATGCCAGGTCTGGAGTCCAAAGGACCTGAATTCAACTTTGACCAGCTGTGTGACCCTGTAGAATTACTTACTTTACTTGTTTGCCTCAGTGCTCCCATGTGTAAAATAAACTGAAAAAGGAAGTGGTAAACCACTCTAGTATTTTTACCCAGAAAACCCCAAGTAGGATCAAGAAGAGTTGGACATGACTGAACAAGAACTTCCTGACTCTAGACCCAGAACTCAATCCTCTGCACCCCCTAGTTGTCCTTTCAAACAAAGAAAACTCAATAATCTTCATGAATTGATTCACTCCAATCCCTAGTTACCCCTACTCATAATTTGTTGGCCAACCCTCAGAGTCTGGAGATCAATTTCTCCATGCCTAAAGGCTAGACCAACCCTCAGAGGAAAGATACAAGTTATTGATTAAACCTGTGTATCAAGCCTTTTCGTGGTGATAGAAATTGCCTGAGCTTCTGCTCTGTGGGCCTAATACATAGCTTTTAGCAATAGGATAACGGATTTATGGCTGGAAGGGACCTTGGAGGTCTCTGAATCAAAACTCCCCATTTGATGGATAAGGAAACTGAGGCCCCCAAAAAAGGATGCAACTTATTTAAGGTCCTACAGGTCATATGTGCCCCAGACCAGGATTTGAATTCAGGCCTTCTTCCAAATTCAGTTTTCTTTCTCTCATATTACACAATTGCACAAACCTTTGACATTTCTCAGGCTTCTAATGTTTACTGTCCCAGAAGTCCTAGCTTTTTCAGGACTAAGTTTAGAAGTTGTCATTGGCAGGAGCTCATTCCTGATCTTTGGTGGGGAAGAATTGAGTAGTTCTCCAGTTGAAGTCCATACTGCTCCTATCTTTCTATGAAGTTGTGAGTCAACTTATTATCTGGTCTCATGGCTATTAATATAGAGAAACAATTCTCGTAAACTTTCTGCTCTCACCTACCCTTTCATACTCTTTAAAAATTTTTTTTTAAATTATAACTTTTTATTTGCAAAACATATGTATGGGTAATTCTTCAACATTAACTCTTACAAAGCTTTCTGTTACAAATTTTCCCCCCTACTCCCCACCCCTCCCCTAGATGGCAGGATATCTACTACATGTTAATTATGTTAAAATACTTGACAAATCGAATATATGTATACATACCTTTCATACTCTTAAAATTATTGAAGACATCCCTTTCCTCAAAAGAATTTTTGCTTATGTGGGTCACAGCTACCAAAATTTATCATATCAGAAATGAAAACTTCTTAGAATTAATTTTTTTATTTAAAATTTTTTAAAGCATTTATTTTTTCAAATATGTGTAAAGCTAGTTTTCAACATTCTTTTTTTTAAACTTTGTGTTCCAAATTTTTCTTCCTCTCTCCTTTAAGGCAGGTATACCTTAGAATTATTATGAAAATAGTCTTGACCCCATAGATCCTCCTGAAATAGGCTCTAGGACCCCCCCCCCAAAGGACCACATTTTGAGTATGCTGCCATAGAGAATGGAAAAGAAAAGTTCATCAGTGAGATTGGCAGCTGTCCAGAATACTAGTGTATTGATTTATGTATGGCCACATAATCCCTGTGTGTGAGGCAGGAACTTCACTTCAGGTCCTTATGACTTCAAGACTGACTTTCTTTAATACCATACTACATATCTTTTCCAGAATCATCATTACTTGCCAAGAGAAGCTATGGGTTATTATTGGAAGTGCAATGTAATCCTCCAGTTACAAACCATCCTGTTTTTATCCTACTATGCAGTCTTTGGCCTGACTTGCTGTCCTTCCTCATTTCAATTCAAGATATATGTAGTGTATATATTTTGATGGTTGAGATCTGTGAATTTTCTATCCAGTTGCATATGGTAACATGAACAATAAGCTTCACAGGTTTTCATCATTCATCCACCTGGTTTTTCCTGTGTGGATTGTTAGACATACTCAAAAGAAAGAAGTCTAACAATTCAAGATGAGGAAATTTAAATTCAATGCAGTGTTATCCCCAAAAAAGGATCTTATAGGGGTCCTCATTATCAATGGGTAGAACCTCTTAGATTTGGAATCTGTCCCGAGACTCCTCCATGAACATGTTAAACAAGACTCCCAGTTTTGTGCCTTGTTCAATATTAATTATCAGACCCTCACCAATGATGTCTTATATCTTTCAAAGAATTCTCCATACTAATTAACTTAGATATAGACGACATCTTGGAGGAGAGAATGGAAGGTACAATTTCTTCTCTACCAAATCTATCACTTTTTCTAAAGCCAACCATTTATTCTATCAATCCCAATAGAGTTTCCGCATTTAGTCCCAATTTTCTCAGGTGACATAAGGAAGTTATAATAACGATGATGATGATGATAATGGCCAGCACCTATATAATTTCTATTTTGAACCGGGGTACTATGCCGAGTACTTTGCAAATAGCACTAACAAGCACCAAACTGAAAAACACAGTTGGACCAGTTCATGTATACTCAGAGAAATTCTGTGCTGGGGAAGGAGAGGACAATTTTGAGGATATTGGGGTAGGCAATTCTCAAGATATCTCAAAAAGGGAAGGGCATCTAAGACTTGAAAAGATATCTCAAACTATCAATAGCTACCAACCTATAACCCTTTCTCTCCTATAAAAAAATCTTTATAAAAATAATTTACACCTGAGGGCACATTTGATGAAAATTCGAGAAGGCAATAGGCAGGTTTGCACAAATGATTTTCTGCAGCAGACATCAATTTTACAGTCGCACAATTGAGTGAAAGGTGCAGAGACTACAAGATCCCCTGGTGTTTATTTTTGGTCAAATACTTTAAAAAAATTGTTTTTATTAACTTCAAGATGTTTCTCAAGCACCATCTTCGATGTGAACCCTTACCTGATTCCCTTCAATTGCTAGTGTCTTTCCTCTGAAGCTCCTTTTACCTCACAGTTTTATTTTTATTGTCTTTATATTTATTTGGTGATTTTCTTATATGTATACATGGTTTTTTCCTCATTGGTGTGCAAGCTCCTTGAGAGCAAGATTTTTTTGTACTTATATCTCTAATTTAGCATAGGATATGGAATACAGTTCTTGATTTGTTGTTGGGTTGGTTAATTTGATTCTTACCAGGAAAACATGAATTAACCATAGTGGGGTTAGAATGATCTAGATAATTTGACCAAGTAGAAGTTGGTCTATTGAAGTTGTTTTTAGTATTGAAGTAGTTGTAGAAGCCTCTCCCCTCTACTGTTTTCCTGAATGAAGCGTGCCATTTCCTGGTCTAGATTTGAACTCATATTAACCAAGGCAAGTTGCCCCATTATTGTCTTTTGATTTTGAAGTGGAATATGAGGAGGATTCTGGGAAGATGGCCGAGTAGGTTGATTTAGAGATGGAATCAAATTCTCAGCTTTTTATGTAGCATATTGGGTCCCTGCATTAAAACTATCCTGGTGAAGTTCAGAAATTTGTCTGGGTCTATAAAAAGAGATAGATGAATAGTACTGAAAATCTTCCAATATTGATCTTAGATTAGCCCTATTGTTCTTGAGCTCTTTTTCTTTGGGCCATGGAATATTATTTGAGGTGGCTTTTCCTGTGCACCTGGGTTTTCTGTATTAGTAGTGTCTAAATTTAGACCAACAAAAGAAAGGTATCCTGATCTGTCCCACCATCTTTCTTAGACTCCAGGAGGAAAATAAAAGAGGATGCCTAGGGAAAAGGTGGGGAAAAAATAATCTTCAGAATTACCAGCATTCATGCTGAGCCCAAGATCTAGCTCTCAGTCCCAGGAAGGATTGCAAAGTTCAAAAAGGAGAGCAAGGGACAGTATCAAGCCCAGATTGGGTCCCTGTGGGTGTCCATACCTGAAGTCTACCCACAATTGTTCAAGAACATAGCAGGAAGGGAGAGCAAGAGGCAGGAGTGATGGGGGTCAGTCTGGACCCATTCTGGAAGAATGCCCATTGTCAGCAGGTATGATGGCTTCTTCATTCAGGATTCTGGCCAAGTTTTGAGAATTCCCATAGAAAGGGAGCAGAAGGGGATAGCCTCCATTTCTATTACTTAAGACTTTACAGTTAAAGCTTGGATTTGGAGTTCAAATTGGGGTAATGTTTTATGATCCAGGAGGGAAGTTGGCTTTGCAGCTGAATGGGAGCTTTGCTGTCCTTATATCATTGTTGCCTAACACATAGTAGGCATTTTATTTGTGCCAAATGAACAAACAACTGTCTAGTTGTTGGATGGCAAAGAACACAAATGCGTACAGTCACCAAAGACTATTGACTTTGAGGACATTTGTGGCTTATGTTGCAAGAACTTCACACACTGCTCTGGATTCTTTAAAGAGAGTGCTACAAAAATATATTTGGCAAGAACAATTCAACTGCTAAACTAGGTCAAAAGCTACCTTTTCAACCCCCTCAGATCCCCAGAGAGAGACCTAGAATTGGAGCCACCGGCCAGGGCAGCAGAAGGCACCTTGGTGCAATTGCAGGAACTGGAAGTTTTTTCATTTAGGGGAGATGCCCCAGCATTCCTCATGGATCTGTGCTTCCTCCTTCAGACAGATCTCACTGCTAACATTGCAGTTCAACTCTTAGTTACTCACTTCCTAGTCCTAGGAAACTTCTTTCTTTATCTCTCTGGGTTTTCTTTCACTGAGTTCATCACCCCTCTGGGCTTTCAGTGTCAGTCTTTTGCCTTATCTTGGATATCTCCAGATTTCTAATTTCTTTCCCTCTGGCCATTTTATCCCACCCTGACCCCACTTGCTACCTCCCTTTTAAGTGTAATCTTCGCATATTAGAATGTAAGCTCCATGAGGGACTGCCTTTTTTGTTTGATTTGTCTGTTTTTTTGTTTTTTGTTTGCTGAGGCAATTGGGGTTAAGTGACTTGCCCAGGGTCACACAGCTAGGCAATGTTAAGTGTCTGAGATCAGTTTTGAACTCAGGTCCTCCTGACTTCAGAGCTGGTGCTCTATCCACTGTGCCATCTAGCTGCCCCGATTTGTCTATTTTTTAATGCTTAACAAAATGCTTAGTAAATGCTCAATATATCTTATCTCTTTTTAATCTAATTATTTCTATCTTTGCATTTGTCTGTATCTTATGTCTAATTATCTGTATGTCTACATAATCTGTTTCTATATAACTATCAATTGCTATGTATATAATCTATCTCTACATCATCTAATTGTTGATTTGTCTATTTGTCTATCCATCATCTATCTATCTATCTATCTATCTATCTATCTATTTTTTATTCTATCTAGGTAGGTACCTATTTGTATATCTATCCATCCATCATCTATCTCTGTCTGTCTATATATACACATTTCTCTCCACATATCTATTCACTTATCTAATCATAGATCTGTATGTTGTATGTGTTCTATCTACCTATTCATTATCCATCTAGCTGCCCCAGTCTTTCTGTCTGTATATGCATATCTCTCCATATATCTATTTATCTGTCTATGCCTTTGTGTCTATATGCATATCTCTTCATCTCTTCACAGTCTATTCATCTGTTTATCCATATGTCTATGTTGTATGTCTCTCCATTATCTCTCTATTCGTATTTATCCATATTTCTTCATCTCTTCATGTATCCATCTACTTGCCTACCTACCTGTCTGTTACATCTCTATATCATCTATCTCTGTCTGTATTTATGTTTATCTCTCCATTTCTTCACACATTTATCCATCCATCCATCCATCCATCTATCTATCTATTTGTCTGTCTGTCTATCTATCTATCAATCTATCAATCTGTCTATATATCTGTCTATGTATATCTATTGGAGGACTTGTCTGTCTCTCCCTCAAAATGACCTCTCCTTCCCTCTGCACTGAAACACTCTTGCTCCCTTACTTCACACTCACCATGTATTCCACCTGAATCTGTGATCCTTGAAGCCCCAGATTTCCAAGATTTTCACTTTCTGAAATTCACTTTGAAGGCAGGAAGTGAAAGTAGTGGGGGAATTGTTGGAAATCGATCCATTAGCTGCCCCCAAAACAATAGACAAAACTATAAATTCTGAAAGGGGTCTTCCATGTCTTCTACTCCAATCTTCACCTACACAGAATCTCCACCTTGATATAATGGTTATCCAGCTTCTATCTGAAGATCAGTGGGGGGGAATCCCCCACTTCCCACAACACTCCATTCTCCTTTTGGACTGCTTTCATTCTTTGGAAGTTTTCCCTGATAGCTAAATTCCTCCTTCCTACACATTTCCACATTAGTTCTCTACTCTGCAGCCTTTTCTACAGTATAACCCTTCAAATGATTAATGACAGATATCTCATCCTCTTTATTCAATTCAGCAAGTATATATTAAGCATCAACTGTGTGCAGGATTCTGTCCCAGTTAGGCAAGATACCAAGTTTAGATAATACAATCCTTAATCCCAGGAAGCTCACACTTCAAAGGTAAGGCAAAAACACAGATAACCGTTACATCTAATCAGTCAGTAAACAAGCATTTATTTAAAGTGCTTTCTATTTGCCAGGTCCTGTGTTAGGCCTGGGGAGTTCAAAGACAAAAGGGAAGCAGTTTTACCCAAATGGAAGAAATACTAGATTTAGTGTTAAAAGACATGAACTCCCATTTCTGGTTATGATATTACTTAGATGACATTGGGCAGGTCACTTTATTCCACTGGACCTCATTTTTCTCCATCTGCAAAAATAAATGGATTGGACTAAAGCAGCTGGCTCTCGAGTGAGTGTCATGGGTTTCAGATTTTCCCTCTCATGCTTGCTCCCTGTATGATCTTGAACAGTTTTGTTGAACTACTCAAGGCCTCAGTTTACTCATTTGCAATATTAAGGAGCTAACCTTTGCAGACCTTTCCAGCTTTGAATCTCCAGAATGTCAGTGTAAATTAGTTGAAGGCATTTTTGTATTTAATCCCAGTGTTGAGAACAGCATCTTAAATATAGTTAGGGCTTAATTTGTGCTTTTGACTAATGAGAGCATTAGATAGGTACCCTTCAAAAGTGCTTTGTGAGGTCTGAGGGGGAACAGTGTTATCTACAGTGGGGACAGCTACATGTTAATGATGCTAAAATATAGTTGTTTGCCTACTGTCACCCCCATTAGAGTGTGAATTTATGGAAGGCAGGGACTGTGTTTTTATCTAATGATTAACACTTATTGAATAGTAAATGTTTACTGAATGTTTGTTGAGTGACTATTGAGAAAAATCTGGGAAGGCTTCATGGAAAAGGTAACTTGCATGATATGTGGCAGAGCTTGTAGGCAGAAAAAGGTCCTTCCTAATAGCAAAAAAAGTTCTCTGCATTTTTTCTCAGTGTGCCCTGTTCAAATCTAAAGGCAAAAGGCTAGTTCTGGGACAGAGGAGAAGGACCTTGACCCAGAGCACTTCAAAGCACAGTGACCTTCAGCTATTGAGGCTAGCCTTTCTGTGTAGTGTGATGAGGCCGCTGAGCAGTGTTTGCTTGGGCTGAGCCCAGGAAATGTATTTTTCTGCATGTAGGCACATGTGTACTGCCTGCTGCAGGGCATGTCCTAATTAGCCCACTATCTTTAGGCTAAAAAAAAGGTTGTTTTCTCTGGAATTATTCATGGCTGCTAAGTGATCTCCCCCATTGCTTTGGGGGAGCCTGTCGCACATCCAGGAGTCCCCTTCCCCGTTATCGCCCGGGATGGCCCAAGCATTCAGAGTACAGAGTGACTGCATCTCTTGGCTCCATCATCTGAACCGTTTTCCCTATCCGGATTCTGGCCTTTTCATTTTGTCAGCTTTCTCAATGATGGGAGCCTGAGTTGGGGGTGAGCTCCAGAAGTCTGGACAATGTATTACGTGAAGAAAAAGGTGAGAGAGAGAGAGAGAGAGAGAGAGAGAGAGAGAGAGAGAGAGAGAG
>JAJPUD010002937.1:220429-274656 GCA_023553655.1 Myrmecobius fasciatus
AGAGAGAGAGAGAGAGAGAGAGAGAGAGAGAGAGAGAGAGAGAGAGAGAGAGAGAGAGAGAGAGAGAGAGAGAGAGAGAGAGAGAGGAGAGAGAGAGAGACTTGGAGGCAGGGGGAGGGAACTGCATTTTTACCCACAGAATGCTAGGGAAAATCAAGGTGCTATCAAATCAAGGGAAGGAGAAGACCTGGTTTTAAGTGCTGCCTTTGCCACCAAACTGCCTGGATCATCTTGAGGAAATCACTTTCTCAATTTTATCTTTTTTTAAAATGATGGGAATTAAAGTGATAGGAGAGATTATACTGCCTCCTTGAAATTTCCAATTTGCATCATTCCAGAGGCTTCTGGGTGTTTTTCTAGATCCACATACTATGACTTCCCTTTTCTGAACTTGTTTCCTCCTCTCTTAATTGGAGTAAATTGAACTAGTTGACTTGAGTGTCCCTTTTTTTTTTTAAGATTTTTTCTACTGTGTCTCAGTTTCCTCTTCTAAAATAGACTGGACAGTTCCTAAAGTTTCCACTTGACTCTAACCAGTTTGGGTTCTAGGATTCTAAAGTCAGAAACTGGGGGGGAAAAGATTGCCATTTAAGATATTCCTCAGGTTCAAAAGACTGTATTCATGAGCCCCACTATAGTCAGGGCTGTTAAAGGTAGAGTCAGGGTTTCCTTGAAAGGCTTTCTCCAAGAGTTCCGTTTCTTCCTGTTTCTTGAAAACACCATGGAGATGTCTCTTTCTGACATTTCTGTCTTGTTTTGTTTCAGCATTTGGGCGCTCAGATTCCTATCACTCTTTCTCCCTTGGGTTCTAATGACTAATCGTCTGAACACTCGCCAAGGAGTTTTAAAATGTAGACAAGTTAAAATGTGAAAGCCTTCTCCTGGAGCTGCAGTTCCCCCATTTTCTAAACTGAGGCTACTCAGGTCAGGTTATTGCTGCATGATTGGGCTGCAACATCTGTCAGGAAATGAGGCTCATCTGGAGCTTCCCCTAATCTGACTTTCTGACAACAGAATAAAGGATAAGGAGGGATAAGAAGAACAGAGTGCTGAGAGCTGACCATGGGAGGCTTATAAGCATTTAGATGCTTGCCCCAATGGAGTCAGAAAGATCTCTGGATTCTAAATAGGACTTTTCAGTGGAACATTAGATCAGAACTCCCATTAACTCAGTGTGGCTTGGACCAAGGGGATATTTTAAGGCAGTTTTCCTCCTTCCTTTCTTTCTTCCTTTCTTCTTTTCTTCCTTTCTTCCTTTCTTCCTTCCTTCCTTCCATCCTTCCTTCCATCGTTCCTTCCATCCATCCTTCCTTCCTTCCTTCCTTCCTTCCTTCCTTCCTTTCTTTCTTTCCTTCCTCCCTCTCTCCCTCCTTATCTCCCTCCCTCTCTCCCTTCCTTCCTTCCTTCTTTCCTTCCTTCCTTCTTTCCTTCCTCCCTTCCTTTCTTCCTCCCTTTCTTCCTTCCTTCCTTCTTTCCTTTTTTCTTTCCTTTCTTTCTTCCTCAATTATTACATGCCTTCAACTGGGATACAAAGACAAAAATACAACAGACCATGCTCTCAGATTGCTTACAGTTCAGGGGGCAGGGAGAACTACTTAATATGTACAAAGCAGGGATGTGTAGGAAGGCCATATGTAGAAAACAACACTAAAGTTGAACCTCAAAGGAACCCAGGGACCCTAAGAGACCAAGATTAAGGAGTATATTCCAGAAATGGGGGACAGCCTGTACAAATACATGGAGATGAAAGAAAGAATATGACATCTGGGGCCTGCCAGAAGGAAAGTCGGTCTGGGATGTCAGGTATTGAACTGCATCCATTTCTGGGTGTCATATATTAGGAAGGATGTTAACAAGCTGCAGAGCACCCAAAGGAAGGACGTCAGAATACGAGGAATGTTGAGCCTGTTCCATGGGACATTGGGTGGTTGAAGGAACTCAAGATATTTAACCTGGAGAAGAAAAGACTTAGTGGGAGATGTGATAACTGTCTTTGAGTATTTGAAGAGCTGTCATGTGTAAGAGGGATTACTCTGCCTGGCCCCAGGGAGCAGAACCAGAAGCTGTGGGTGGAAGTTGCAAAAAGGCAGATTTAGACTTGATGGAAGAGGGAAAAAACAAATAACATCCGGCAAGTGGAAGCTGCCTTCAAGTGGGATGAGTTGCCTTGGAAGAGAGGCGATCTCCCCTTATTGGGGATCTCAAAGCAAAGACTTGGAGATGACCATTTGATGGGTATGTTTTGGAGAAGATTCCTATTCAGGAGTGGATTGCACTGGATGGCCTCTAATGTCTCTTCCAATTCTAAGATTCTGTGATTGTGATTCAAATTTGGGCATCAGAAATGACTCGTCATTGTAGGATTAAAAAAAGCTCTAATTTTGACACTAAAAACATGGAATGATGTCATGTGGGAAGTAAAAATGTTATTTTCTCAGTCATTGATTGGGCATGGGAAGAAAGAGGACAAAGAAGGCTGTTGAAGTGTAGAGACAGAGGTAGTGAATGTCCGAGAAGGGCTGATGCTTCTGCGAATTGGCTTGGGAACAAAATGGTATAGGGACCCCTAAATTTAAGAGTACAATCTTGGCCTTGCTACTTATTTCCTATATGATCCTGGATAAGTCACTTCATTTCTTAGGGCCATAGTTCCATAGGATCTTGAATATAGGACTGGGAGAAACGTCACAGATCATTAAATTCAAATCTTCATTTTACAGATGGGGGAACTAAATCCCAAAGAAGTTAAGACACTTTCAAGGCATACAGCTAAGTATCTTAGACAGGTTTTGAACTCAGCTCTTCCTGACTACAATTCCTATAAGATGCTGCCAATCAAATGAAGATGTTGGACTAGCTCTCTAAAATCCTTCCTAATTGTAGACTCCTAGAATTTCAAAAGTGGTTCCTTTTTTGTTGGAACTCCTCTTTATTTTGTTCCAATTTTGGCTTGGAGATTGGAGAATCATAAAATATTAGAACTGCAAGGGATTTTGCATGTGCCATCTAGTCCAATACCCCCATTTTACAGATGGGAAAAAGAAGGAAAAACAAGGGGAAATGAATTCCAAGGAGTTTCATAGAAAGATTGTTCTAGATCCTGGCTTCCAAACCTGTCCTTTTCAAGATTACTTTTAGTACCCCCAGTCTGGTTGAAAACTGAGGGTTCAGGGAACTGGCAAAGGCTTGCATAAAGGGAAAGATAAGGGGAAGAAGAATGAAGGAAGGGCAGAGTTGGGGAGGAGACAGAGCACATGCTCTCTGCTTAGGCTTTAGAACTGTGACTCCTGACCCCCTTGTACTTAGGCTAACCCATGTAAAATGTAAAAGGCTGCTAGGGTGGGGGGAGTGGAGGGTGAGGCTGATGAAGAGAACAACACATCTTGAGGAATGTGTGAATGTTTGTGTGTGCAGGAGGGAAAGGGCTGGGGTGTGTTTGTGTGTTGGGGTGGGGTGCTTCTTCCTGAGCATGGCCAGCTCTGTAACCGGAAAGGAATCTTTGCTAGATCTCAGATCCACTCACTGGCAAAATCGCCTGACCAGTGATCTGTTCCTTCAGCTTAGAAAACTCTTCCCTCCCACTTTCATGAATCAGTGCTAGCTGACAGGTAGAAATGTAGGGTACTGTTCCTTCTCCTTGGAGCTTCTAGTTCAGATCATTCTCAATAGAAAGACATAACATTACTGGCTAGACAAATCACATGAAACCCCAGAGTAGCTATGGAGTCTCCATACTGGGTGGGTAAGATATGTGTTCAACTTTGAAGGTCTATTGTATGAAGAAGGATTAGATCTGTTCTAGTTCCCAAAGGGCAAAACCAAAAACCACGGGTTGATGTTGAATTAATTCAGGGAAAAATTTCTGAATGGTTTGAGTTGACCAACATTTGAACACTCTGACTCAGGAGGTTATAGGGTCATAGATGGAGATCCATCATATAGAGTGAGGCTTTGTGGGGGGAATCCCCCCTCAATGCTCGTCTTCAAGCAACAGGCTGGATGACCCTTGACTTGAGCAGATTTCTTTCATGGATAATTGAGGTCATTTCAACTTTCAAATTTTGTGACTGTGAATCAGTTAATAAAGTCTTCTAGCCTGTCAAAGCCTTAAGTTGGAGCAGCATAGCTGTAAAATAATTCATTGGAAAAAGTTTTCATCTTGGAATTAAGAAAACTGAGAGAACTCCAGCTCTAATATTAGCTTGTGACTCTAGGCAAACTTCTGTTCTCAGTTCACTCATCTGTAAAAAGTGTTTTCTACCTTGACTGGTTGTTGAGAGTACATTGGCATTGGAGTAGCTAGGTGGTGCAGTGGATAGAGCACCAGCCCTGAAGTCAGGTAAGACCTGAGTTCAAATCTGGTCTCAGACACTTAACATTCCCTAGCTGTGTGACCCTGGGCAAGTCACTTAACCTCAATTGCCTCAGCAAAAAAAAAGAGAGAGAAAGAGAGAGAAAGTACATTGGTGTGCCCCAGGAAGAGAAGAGAGAGGAAGGAAAAAATATTTAAGTGCCTACTGTGTGTCAAGCACTTTGCAAATATTATCTTATTTGATCTTCACATCAATCCTGGGAAGAAAGGTCTCATTTTACAGTTGGGGAAACTGAGGCAGGCAGGTGAAGGGATTCATCTAAGGGCACACAACTAGGAAGTGTCTGATTCTAGATTTGGATAAGGGTCTTCCTTGGGGGAGCTTTTGTTCTGATTCATGTTCCCAAATTCAGGGTTCCAGTCAGTTGATCTTCTTCCTGCCCTAACTCAGAAGGTAAATATTTGAGTCAATAGCAGAAGGCAGGCCCATACAAATGAGCGACCAGAAGCCTGGACTAAGCAAATTTCACATGGCTTAGTTTAAATTCAAACTTTAAAGCTGAGATTTGAAGAAAAGATTTCAGCAGATAACGGTATCTGGATTCAGCTCGAGCAGATCAGGTACTGGGGCCTTTGGGGAATTCAGCCCTGCCAAGGATTTGATGGTCAAGCAGAAATGCACCAGAAAGCCGAGGCTTCCCTGGAAAGGTTCCCAGTGAGATTTCCAGCAAAGGCAGTGTAGCCTTATCCCAAGATATAGTGAGTATATTCCAAGCATGGTCAAAAGTAGGGGCAAGCAGTGGCCTGGGAAGCATGTTCGAGCTACACCTGGGTGCACTGGAAAGCTTGAAGAGAGAATGGCGACTGTATTGATAGATTTATTTTGAATGAAGAAATCTTGCATATCATTGGACGTCAAAGCTGGAAAGGTCTTTAGAGCACAAAATGTCAGTACTGAGAGAGAGCCTAGAACATAAAATATCAGCACTAGAAAGAGATAGGAGGACCTGAATTCAAATCTTTGTTTTACTGATTATTTGGGGCTGTTAGGTGGTGCCATAGTGGCTAAAATGCCAGGACTGGAGTAAGGAAGATTTATCTTTCTAAGTTCAAATCCAGCCTCTGACACTTACTAGCTGTGTGAGCCTGGGCCAGTCACTCAATCTCATTTGCCTCGGTTTCCTCATCTGTAAAATGAGCTGGAGAAGGAAATGGCCAACTGTTCTCAAGTCATGGAGAGTTGGATAGGACTGAAACTACTGAATAGCAACAAGAAACTGCTCTCTGGTCCCTTAACCAATCTGGGTATGGGCAAAATGAGGGAGGAAGAGTTGGACTTAATGGTCAATGAGGTCCTCTCCTGCTCCAAATTCCTGTTTTATTTCTATTTTTAGGACAGGTACCTGCTGATCTCAAGGGCAGGGTCAAGATTTGGGAAGTCTGAATTTATGTACATATACGTGTGTGTGTATGTATATATATACATACATATATATGCATGCATATATACACAGTATATATACATGTGTATGTATGATAAAATCTATAATATAGAAAGTTTATTATATAATCTATAACAATAAATAATATTACATGTGTGCAATAAATATGTATGTGTATGTCTCACTTTTTCCTCTAAATACTCCAGAAATATGTCCATTGACAGTCCTATTACAGTGATGTAGGGCCAATGCTTTAGTTGCTCAATTCTTCATATATCTCTCTTCAGACGCTAAGCTCTCCAGGTATAGAAAGGAAGGAAATAAGCTTTTATTAAGCACCTACTGTGTGCCAAACATTTTACAAACTTTATCTCATTTGCTCCTCACAACAGCCCCAAGAGGCAGGTGCTATTATTATTCCCATTTTACAGATGAGGAAGCTGAGGCAAACCGAGGTGAAGGAACTTACCTGAGTTACGCAGCTACTTACTGTCTGAAAGTATATTTGAACTAAAGTTTTCCTGGCTCTAGGCCCAGTGCTCTATCTAGTGCATCATCTAGTTGCCTATCTTGGTGCATATGGGTCCATTTGATTAGCTCTCCAGAAGTCACCTTCCAGAGAAACCCCAGAAGTTCCTCGCTGTGTGTCACTCAGGTGCATCTCTAGGTACAGTTTCCAGTTGTAGCCATCTAGACTTTGATCTCCAGCTACAAAATTCTCCAAGTATCACTCTCCAGGTGTTGTGTTCTAGGTGCTAAACTCTCCAGGTGTCTTTCTCGTGGTCTAGCTCTTTGGGTTCTAAGTTCCCTAGGTGTCACCTTTCAGTTGCTAAGCTATCCATGTGTCACTCTATAGATATTCTAGTGAAGCTTTAAAGGGACTGTGTTCTCCAGGTGCAACATTCCCCATATGGTTCTCCAGGTGTTACTCTGGTATAGCTCTCCAGGTATACTTTCTAGGCACTAAGCTCTTTAAGTGTCACCCTTTAGGTGCTAAGCTTTCAAGGTGTCACTCTCCAGATAGGAGTTCTAGGTGAAGCTTTCAAGGTTCTAAGATCCCTTCCCAGATGCTAATCTTATTAGGAGTCACTCTCCAGATCCTACGTTCTCCAGCTGTCACTTTCCAGGTAAAATTTTCTAGGTGAACTTCCCCAGGAGCTAGACTCTCTCCAGGCCGAGTTCTCCAAATGTAGCTCCTTGGATTTCATGGACTTTTCTCTTCCGGTTGAGGTTGTTGGTAATGATCTGAGTGTGACTTTCTCTTTTATAGTCATGGATTTATATTGGTGGGTCCAAGAGCGTTATTTATTCTTGCCTCAGGTCTCTCTGATTAAGGACCTGAAATCACTGAGTCCATCTGGCCTGATCAACCCTTCTGGGCCTAAGGCCTGGGAATTATCAAGAGAATCAAAGGTAGACCCTTAAGGTGCATCTGAGCACTGGATGGCCAATTTGGCAGAGGCTCAAAGAAACACTGGCTTGAATGCATTGGGGTAGGGAGGGTATATATGATCTGGTGGGGACTGAGTGGGAGACCTGGAGAGGTTTAGGAGAAGTTCCCTTTCTCTCATCTCCTTCGAAGGCTTGATCAGTGAATGTTTGGCTTGGATGAAGACATTTGTCCATTGAATCCCATAACTAGTCAGCATCCAAGTCTCGCCAATTCTTCCCCCAATCAGTCAGTCTACAAGCATTCATTCCGTGCCAGCCACGTTCAAGGCCCTGTATTAGATTCTGGGCAGTGGAAAGACAATAAAAAAATCATTCCTCCACTCAGGGAACCTGCATTCTCTAGAAATAACACATCCACATAAAGTAGAAGAAAAGTCAGTGGGAAGTTAATTGTCAGAGACATTATCAGCTTGGGGGAGTCAGGGAAGGCTGGCCTTAGAAGGTGGCGCTTGAACTGAGCCTTAGGGATTCTCTGAGGGGTGAAGGATGGATTGGAGAGGGGAGACAAAGTTATTATCTCTACTCCATCTCTCTCCCCTGTCCCCTTCTCTCAACTTGTACAGTCACTACAGAAGTAGTTGTACTATTTGAGTTTGTACAGTATATTGATATATGAGTTGGAACCAATGACCACATTTTTCTATTATTATGACTTTCAAGAGTACTAATTCAACTCTCTGTGACTACAGGATTTATTATTCAAACCATTGGAGATCTGGGTGTATTCTGGATGCTCTCACCTCCTTTCATCTGGATTATTGCATCTCAATTGGTCTCCCACCTTCTAGACTTTCTTTTTCCTCTCCATTCCATCTCTTGTTCAGCTGCCAAAATAATCCTCTTAAAACACTTCTCTGACCTTGCCACTCCTTAGCTCAAGAAGCTTCAATGGCTTCCTACTCTCTCTAGGATAAATATGAACTCCCTGATCTGCCATTTAAAACCCATCTGGCTTCTCCTTTTCTAGACATTTCATATGAGGCTTCTCTAGAGACAATTAGGTGGTTGAACCTAGAGTCAGGAGGACTCAAATTCAAATGAAATCTCAGACTCTTTCTAGCTGTGTGGGCAAGTCCTTTTACTCTGCTTGTTTCATTTCCTCCTCTGTAAAATGGGAATAGCAGTCATACCTACCTCCAAGAATTGTTAAGTGCCAGCTGAGGCAATATTTGTAAAAGCTCTTAGCACAATGATTGGTATATAATAGGCACTATATAAATGCTTATTCGCTCCTTTTCCTTTAGAGGCATGAGCAGTCAATTCCTGATGCTTTTGAGAATTTGAAGCACCTTAAAGGAAAAAAGTAAGGGAGTTTGAAGAAAGGTGTCCTTTGAGGCATCCATCCTGTGTGACATTGTGGAACTTCTCTGTGGCTTGGTTTCTTCCCTGAGATAATAAGGGGGTTGGCTTCTGAGGTCACTGGCTAGTGCTTCTCATGTGTCTTGGTCAAAATACCTGGGGTCTAATCGATAGGTTGTGCCATTGGCTAGCTGGATGACCTCAGGCGTGCTTCTCTGAACACTCTTCCCCCCACCATCTGTCAAATGGGTACAATAATCTATCCTACTCTGTAGCCACCCCCAAGTGACCAGGGGCCACCCAGACAGTGCTTGCCTAGTGCTTTAGGTTTCTTGGAGAGAGGGACAGTGTCAGGAGGGGGAGGAAGCGGAAGCTCCAGACTGCTGATACCTAGCCTCTGGCAGCTCTGGAGAAGAGCGGAGATAACGGAGAAGGGGATGGGATGTTTTGCTTACCAGACAATTCCCCTCAAAGCTAGCGAAGGGTTTGCCCTTTTTTTTCTTTGTCTCCTCTCTTCCACCCCGTTAAATGCTTGGTTAGATTTCCCGAAAACTTGGCACCTGGGAAGGCTGATAGAGTGGGTGAGGTGAACATGTCAGTTTATCCCTTCATGCAAGTAGTGACCTGTCAGGTGGGGAGGGGGGAGGGTTCGGGAGGTGGGGAGAGACCCAAGGAAATATTTGGGATGACTTGAGGTTGGCTGGCCCTTTAAGAAGTCTGTAACAGGACACCCCTGGTGCCGAAGAAGGGTAGCTGATGTTTCCAATTCTCCTAAACTGACTGTGTGTGTGTTTTTTCACCCCCCTTCCCTCCTCCCCCTTTTTTCCTTCTCCAGTCCCAGTTTAATCTGCTCACCAACACCATGGATCAGAACAGCAGCAGCCGAGCGGCCTCCACCAGTCCCTACAACCCAGAGCACTCTGCCAGCGTCCCGACACATTCTCCCTACTCCCAGCCCAGCTCGACGTTTGACACCATGTCCCCCGCGCCTGTCATTCCTTCCAACACGGACTACCCCGGCCCCCATCACTTTGAGGTCACTTTCCAGCAGTCCAGCACCGCCAAATCGGCCACTTGGACAGTGAGTTGATTCCTCCTTCCCCTTCATCTCTTGCTTTTGATCCCTCCCTCTGCATCCCCTCCCTTCCACCGGTGCTTCTCTCGGGCATCCCTGGACAAGGAGGAGGGGTCAGGATGGAGTCGGGAGCTTTAGCATCGCCTGAGGGAGAGAAAAACGGTATCAAATCTCAGCCGCAAACTTGTCCGTCCGACTGCTTAGCTTCCATTCTGTCCTAATGCCTCAGCAGCTGCTTGGGGCAGTGGGGTGGGGGAGAGAGAGAGGGAAAGTCCTATCTCAGTCCCCCCCGCTGAGAAGACCGCGGTAGGGAGTTTACCATGAGACAGCCATTCCCTCTATCTCAAACTTGCTAAACCCAAAGGGATTCATTGAGAGGTGGGAAGAATTAAGAGGAACAGATTCCTGTTTGATGTCCCCTGGGGCAAGTCATTCAACTCCTGTCTGCCTCAGTTTCCCCACCTGTAAAATGGGGATAATAATAGTAATAATAATAATACCTCCCTCCCAGACTTATCAGAAAGATTGAATGAGATAAAACCTGTAGGAAGTGTTCTCATTAATAGGCTGCCTGAGGAACTGAAGGGATTCTTCTTCACGGGAGGGCTTCAAGAAGCGGCTCGACGCCTACCTGTCAGATCTATCGAAGTAGAGATTTCTTTGGAGGGGGGGCGGTCTAGATTGATGAGATGACCATAGAGGTCTCTTCCGACTCTGACCTTCTGAGACTCAGTTTGATTTTCTGAGCTTTCACTCGAGGTCTTCCAGAAGAGGCTGAGAATGGTGTTAAAAGGAATCTTGTTTAAGGGATCAAGTTAACCAATGCTTCTGAGGTTCCCATATTCTGCAATCTCTTGGTGCTTGTTAGTATGGGGAGGTGGAATGAGTGATGGCTTTGGAGTTCAGGTCTTGCTTCTGTCACATATTTATTGATATACTTGGCTAGGTGGACCAGTCACTTGTCCCCCATGTGCCTCAGTTTCCTTATCTGGAAAGTCAAGTGGTTAAAAGGCCCCTTCCAACTCTAAAATATGAAGTCCTCTGATCCTAATTTGCTTTGTCTTGCTGAGCCTCAGTTGTCCCATCTGTATAAGGGCATTGGTTTCTAGCTCTGTGGTTCTATAAAAGTTCTAGTCCCGTTTGATAGGTGAAGGAAGAACATCTTGGCTTCCTGTGATATTGGGACTCTCTGGAGAGACCTCTAGATTAGAATCTGATAAAGGCAGCTTGATGATCTCATGGAGTACAGAGTTGGGAAAGTGTTTGGGGAGCAACCAGTAGCCCCCAACCCTTTGGGGGATCCCAGATCTTGCTTTTTGCCTACTTTTGCATGCAAATGACAGAGGCTGCTCAGCACCAAGGAGCGGATCCCTCCTCTGAACCTCTAGCCCATTATCTTGTTTTGTAATTCCATCCACTGGGGCTTCTGGGGAGACGATGATTTCTCAGAGGATAAGGGATCGGGAGCAGGGGCAGAGGTAAGTGGGGAAGGAAGGGAGGGAGGGAGGGAGACAGCAGGAAGGCTGCCAGAGGAATTCAGCACCGGGTAGCTTTTTCTTCCAAGGAGCCCACAGAGTGTCATGTTGCTCCCAGCACTTTGCTCTATAGCGTCTCGGGGCTGTCTGGGTTGGGAGAGAACTGTGTTTTCCCCCACCACTGCCAGAGGAGGCAGCCAGTCAAATGCAAACATATCAGAGGGCTCTGAACTCAATTCCTCTCCTTGTCATTATTGATGGGTCCCTTAGGACGGGCTTGGCAGTGGAATGGGATTTGCCAACAAGTGTTCCAACTGAAAAGGGCTGGCAAAGTTCTGAGTTGCGTGATTTGTGTGCATGCATGCGTGTGTGAGTGTGAGTGTGTGTGTGTGTTGTGGGTGTGTGTCTGGGGTGGGGTGGGAATCAGACTTTGCTCAAGAGCCCTTTTTCCCTCACAAACAGAATCCACCAGCAGTCAAGGAACCAGCAACTATTCAGAGCCTATGTGCCTGAGCTAGGACCCGGGCATTCAGAAACAAGAGTGAAAACTATTGGGGAAAGACAATCTGTATGTACATAAATATATACAAAATAAACACAATTAACCAGTATGTATTTAGTGTCTGCTATATGCCAGAGACACTGCACTGAGGGCAGAGACAGAAAATAAAAATCCCTGGGCTCAAGAAGCTTACCTTCTAGAATAAGAATAGCAGCATCAATTCCAGGGCTGTCTCCGATTGTTCTGATCCACATCTTGCCACTAGACCCAGAGAGGCTGATGACTTTGCACAGCCCTGTTGCACTTAAGTTCAGTTCTTTTGCATGTTACAATATCACCTCCCAGTAGGCACGGAGCCATGAAGGACAAACAACAACACAAAACATGAATGGAGGGGCAGCTAGTAATGCAGTGGATAGAGCATCAGTCCTGATGTCAGGAGGACCTGAGTTCAAATCTGGTCTCAGACAATTAACACTTCCTAGTTGTGTGATCCTGGGCAAGTCACTTAACTTCAATGGCCTCAGGGAAAACAACAACAACAAAACATAAATGGATCAAGATCAATATGGAGCTCCTTGGGAGAGACCCAAATAGACCTGCATCTACAATAATAACAAAAGCAATAATCATAGACCAAATATAATAATCATAACTATAAAGAGGAAGCATGACATAGGACTTAGGAAGACCTAGTTTCAAATTCTGCCTTCAGCTTGGCTATAGGACCTAATTTAAGTGATTTTCGTTCTTGACACACCAGGGAAGGTCTAGATAGGGTGAAGAGCAGGTAGGTGCTCATTAGCACTGGTGGAGGGAATTTCTATCCTGGGAATTCTCTATGATGAAATGACAGGTCTGGCAGACCCTTCCTGCCCAGTAACAATAATTAATAATTAGAGGTGAAATTTGTATCATACTTCTATGTCTACATAACTTTTAAAGCAGCTGGAGAGCTCAATGGATAGAATACTGGACTTTGAGTCCAGAATATCTGACTTCAAATTCAAGCTAAAACCTTTAAAGGGTATGTGATCCTGTGCAAGTCACTTTACCTCTTTTTGCCTCAATTTGCTCAACTGTAAAATGGGAATAATAACAGCACCCACATAGCTACCAGGGCTAAAGCAGCATAGTGGCTGGTTCATTTGTTGTTTTTCAGTCCAGTCTAACTCTTTATGGCCCCATTTAGACCTTTCTTGGCAAAGATATTGGAGGGATTTGCCATTTCCTTCTACAGCTAATTTTTTTCTTTTTCTTTTTTTTCTCCTTTTTTTAAATTAAAGCTTTTTATTTTCAGAATATATGCAGGAATAATTTTTCAACATTGACTTTTGCAAAACCCTATGTTCCAATTTCCCTACCTCCTCCTCTAGATGGAAAATAATCCAGTATATGTTAAACATGTTAAAACTATGTTAAATCCAATATATGTACACATATTTATACAATTCTCGTTCTGCACAAGAAAATCATATCAAAAAGGGAAAAAATGAGAAAAAAACAAACAAAATGCAAGTGAACAACAACAAAAAGAGTGAAAATGCAGTGTTGTGATCCACATTCAGTCCCCCCAGTCTTCTCTCTGGGTGCAGATGGCTCTCTTCATCACAACATCATTGGAACTGCCCTGAATCATTTCATTGCTGAAAAAGTCCATGTCCATCAGAATTCATCATCATATAGTATTGTTGTTGCCGTGTATAATGATCTCCTGGTTCTGCTCATTTCACTCAGCATCAGTTCATGCAAGTCTCTCCAGGGCTCTCTGAAATCGTCCTGCTGATCGTTTCTCACAGAACAATAATATTCCATAACATTCATATACCACAATTTATTCAGCCACTCTCCAATTGATGGGCATCCCTTCAGTTTCCAGTTTCTAGCCACTACAAAAAGGGCTGCCACAAACATTCTTGCCCATGTGGGGCCCTTTCCCTCCTGTATGATCTCTTTGGGATATAAGCCCAGTAGAAGCACATTTTCCACTAATTTTTATAGATGAAGAAACTGAGACAAGCCAGGTGAAATGACTTGTTCAGGGTCACACAGCTAGTAAATACCTGACACATAGTAAGTGCTATAATAAATGCTCAATCCCTCCCCTTTTCCTCCTTAAGGCTTACAAAGTATATTGAGTCCATCATTTTGTCTGAGGCTCCACAAATGTATAGGGTAGGTCCTGTTATTCCCATTATATAAATTGGGAAATTGAGGCAAGTAAAAGTTAAGTGGCAAATGTCAAGGGCACAGTGACTGCCTTATTCCCAATCCAACATTGCTTCCACTACACCAGGCCTCACATTGTTTTTCATCAAACATTTGAATATCCGTCATGTACTTTGCACTGTATTAGTAGGCGTAGGGGCATCTCTATATATTAGGTACAAAAATAAGTAGCAAATACATACATATATTTAAGGAAAGGAGGAGGGAAGGAAGGATGAAGGGAGGAAAAAAAGAAAGGGAGTGAGAGAAGGAAAAAAGGAAAGAAAGGAAGGAAGGAAGGGAGAAAAAGAAAGAAAGAGAAGGGAAGGAAAGGAAAGAAAATTGGAGCTGAGCTTTAAAAGAAGCTAGGGATTCTAAAGGACAGAGGTGAAAAGGGATGGTCTATTCATCCTGTGCAAAGGAATGGATGCCCATATCTAATTGATCACCATATTTTGCCATTTCTGCCTCCCCAATATCTCTCATAGCCATCTCCTTTTTTTCTCTTCATTTCCCTCTTTCATCCCCTCTTCTTAGATTATTTCAAAAGTTTCCTCACTATTCTCTTTTCCTTAGATCTCCCCCAATCCATCATCCACCCAGGGGCCAAAGTGATTTTTCTGATGTAGAAATCTGATCACTTTTAATTCCCTACTCAAGAAACTTCAATGGCTCCCATCCCCTTTAGATTCAAATATTATCACTCTTCTTAAAATCCTTAGTCTCCTTTAACTCTCAAATGTCATCTTTCCCATGATTCCTTTCCTTATTTTCCCCATTGCTAGTTCTGCTGCCCATCATCTTATTTTATGCTGAATATATTTGTAGGTATCACTGTTGTATTCCTCTGAAAGATTGTAAACTCCTCAGGGCTGGAAACCATCTTCAATTATTATACCCTCAACACCAGCACAGTACCTGGCACATAGTAGGTGCTTAGTCAATGCTTGTTGGTTGAACCTGAGATAGACCAGTTGTTACAACAGTTCCATAAGGTAGATGATGATGATAATGTTAGAATAATAAAGTTGTTCAGCTGTTTTTCAGTCGTGTTCAACTCTTTGTGACTCTTTTTGGGGTTTTCTTTTTTTTTTCTTTTTGCTGAGGCAATTAGGAGTAAGTGACTTGCCCAGGATCACACAGCTAGGAAGTGTTCTTTTGGGGTTTTCTTAACAGAGATTCTGACATGGTTTGCCATTTCCTTCTCCAGTTCATTTTACAAATAAGGGAACTGAGGCAAATATGGTTAACTGTCTTGTCCAGGATCACATGGCTATTAAGAATCTGAAGCCAGATTTGAACTCAGAAAGATGAATTTTTGCTGATTCCAGACCTGATACCCTATCCACTGTACCATCTAGCTGCCCCTAGAATAATATTTGCCATTTATGTACAATGTGCCAAAAGTCTTAGTGAAATTTTAAGGTTGAACAAGCTTAAGCGAAAGATTGCATTTAAATTAAATTAAAAATTAAATAACAAGCTCTAAAAAGCTAATTTAAGCTTAAACTGCACTGACTTGTGGTACACCATGAATAACACTTTAAGGGGTTCAAGGTCCCTTTTACATTTGATCCATTATTTCACAGGAGGCATTATACTCCCTTTACATTTTGCAGACATGAAAACTGATTCTCAAAACAGGGAAATGGCTAGCTTAAATTTACACTGCCAATAAGCAGTAAAGAGGAGTTTTCAAACCCAGAGTTCTGGTTTCAAATCTAACACTCTTTCCAATAAACCATTTTGGTCAAGGATAGGAACTAGGGGAGGAAGACTTCCTCACTACTATTCAGGGCCTTGTACTGCCCCACTCCAGCCCTTCATTCACCCACTTATTTGCCAAGGAAGTTAGGAAAATTCCCCATCTGCTTTAGGGATGTTTTCTCCGTTCATATTTTTGTGCCCCATCTGCATTTGTGACTCTACTGGTCATGTGCTCACAGCTGATGATACATTGATCCCAAAGGAGCCATGAAATCTCCCTCTGGTATCTCTTTCCCCAATTCCTTGTTTCTGCCATTGCCGCAGGGATTATAGCTCAGTGGTTATCAGCTGGTCAGGCCCCAAGTCAACTGAAAGAAAGCTGACCTTTCATCTTAGGAAAAGGTCTTCAGCATCCCCCATCCCTATGGAAAAAAATACAAAAAAAAACCTCTTCTTCTTCATCTCTGACATCCTTTCTGCCCTTGGAACTATCTCTCAAATGCTTTCAGTAAGCCTATAAAAATCAGTCTACATCTTAATATTTTCATTCAAAGATAAAAGCAGTTAATTTATTCACTACTGATTTTATGAATTTATATCCATAATATGACTATAATTATTACTGAATATATATCACCATTGATGTATAGAATGTGAACTATAAACAAAAATGGCAGGAAAACTACTTGCCCCTGGATCTTTGGCATCTGAGCATTATTGAAAAGATGAAAACTTGGGGCAGCTAGGTGGTGCAGTGGATAGAGCACCAGCCCTGAAGTCAGGAGGACCTGAGTTCAAATTGTGTCCTCAGACACCTAACACTTCCTGGCTGTGTGACCCTGGGCAAGTCACTTAACCCCAATTGCCTCAGCAAAAGAAAAGATGAAAATTTTCCTTTTATCACATTCATGGAAATCATCATAGTACATATTTATATTCCATTGTGAGGTTTTTAGGTGATTTACATAGCCTAGCTTATTTTATTCTCAGGAGAACCCTGTGAGATAAGAGCTATATCATTCCCATTTCATTGACAAGAAAACTGGGGCCCAGGGAGTGTGTGACATGCCTGTTGTCAGACAACTAGTGGTAATGAAAAATAAGATTCAGATCTACATCTTTCTGATCCCCAGATCTAATAAGGCCCAAGAGGGCCCAAACTTCAATGGAAAGGGTCCAGACAAAGCAGGGACCTGGATTCTAAGTCTTGCCTCTGGTGATGGTTAGTAATGTGGCTGCATGAAGGTCATTTACTTCCTTACTTTAGACCTCAGTTTCTTAATCTCTAAAATGGTACAAGATGACCTCTAAGCTCTGATATTCTATAGGAAATCATGGCGGGACATTAAGGTAAATGAATTTGGAGTTTAAAGGGTTGGATTCAAATCCAAGTTCTGTCAATTAGCATCTCTGTTACTTGCAGCCAGTCCCCTTTCTGGGTCTCACATTCTCCATCTATATGGTGAGTAAATTGAACAAATGACCTCCCACTCAACTGTTTTAGCTCTGAGTCCTATGATCTATTCAGCCAGTCAGTCATTAAGCATTTAGTAAACACCTACTGTGTACCAGGCACTGTTGTAAGTGCTGGGGGTACGCAGAAAGGTAAAAAGACAGACCCTACCTTCACAGAGCTTACAGTCTAATGGGGAGATAATATTCAAACAATTCTATAGAAATAAGATGTCGAAAATAATCCAGAGAGAGAAGGCAGGCTTTTTTCTTATCCAAATTCTATTAGGTTCAGCCTAGCAGGTGTGGACTCTGAGAATATGGATTTGAGTTCAGGCTTCAACCAGGTGTGTTAGGCACACAAACTTTACCAAATCACTTAATATCTTTGTGCCTCAGTTTCTTCACCTGTAAAATGAAGGAATCACAAGGTGATTCCAATAGACTTGTGATGGGAAGAGCCATTCACAATCAGAGAGAGAAATATGGAGACTGAATGTGAATCAAAGCAAAGTATTTTCAGTTTTTTGAGTTGTTTGGTTGCTAATTTTTTTCTTTCTCTTATTTTCTTTTTTCCCTTTTGTTCTGATTTTTTGTGCCATATGATGAATATCAAAATATATTTAGAAGAATCACACATTTAACCTATATCAGATTGCTTCCTATCTTGGAGAGAAGGGAGAAAAAGAGAGAGAGGGGAAATTTTGGTACCCAAGGTTTTGCAAAGGTGAATGTTGAAAAACTATCTCTGCACGTATTTGGAAAAATAAAAAGCTATTATAAAATGTTTTGTTAAAAAAATGAGGGAATCAATCAACTACCATTAATTAACTTCCTATTATATGCTTGGTGACACACACAGGGAAGAAGCAATTCCTGAGATTAAGGGAAATTGTATGAGTTGTTGTCCAAAGTCAGTTACCATGCTTGTGGTGGAGGTTTTTAATCTTTTTTTAATCGAGCTTGTAATTATTGGAAAATTAATTTGAACCCAGATTCTCTAGAGTCCAGTCCAACCCTGTATTTATGCATGTATAGCATACTATGTGTGTGTGTGTGTATATATATATATATAAATGTATATATAGCATACTATATATGTGTGTATATGTATATATAACATACTGTATATGTGTGTGTATAAATGTATATATAGCATACTATATATGTGTGTATGTGTATATATAACATACTATATATGTGTGTATATAAATGTATATATAGCATACTGTATATGTGTCTCTCTCTATATATATGTACATTTATATAGCTATATACATACATATATATATATGTATATATATGTATGTATATATACTGTGCCTTTCTCTTTCAAAGACTTCAGTAACAGAGGACACGAGCAAGCCAATGAGAATCATCCTCATGCATAGGGATAACGTTGCCCCACTCCCGGGCTGTGTCAGGAGCTGGCCTTCTCATGCCTCTGGCAGGTTTCAGGAAAATTCTTGGCCAGAAACCAAGTAGGGTGATTCTGTTGGAAGGCAGAGAATCAATCCCTCAAGGACCTCTGGACAGTGTCCCAGCCCTTTCTCATGCTAGTTGGACTTAACAGCTCACGACATAAGAGAAGCATCTGTGCCAGACCTGCAGAAGGGAAGTCTCCCTTCCCGCAAAGTAGAGCGTGACATTAATTATATCCATTAATTATATCCATTTCTCTTCCCACCCCTTTGCTCGTTGCCAAACTGCTTGTTATATTGGTGACTTTCTTTCTCAATGTTCACTCTCTAACAGAGCTCATAAGGCTACTCTCCCGAGAGAGAGAGACAGACAGACAGGCAGACAGGCAGACACACACACACACAGAGACAGAGAGACAGAGATACAGAGAGAGAGACAGAAACAGAGACAGGGACACAGACAGACAGACACAGAGAGACAGACACACACACACACAGAGAGAGAGAGAGAGAGAGAGTTGGGGGTTATTGGGAAAGGTTCCTAATATGAAAAAAACAACAATAAATCAGAGACAGAGAAAGAGAAACCCAAGTCTAGTTTGTCCCCCACTGCTTTTTCCAGACAAAATTTCTTAAACTGAGCTAGGTAATGAGAATATTCCAGTCCCTGATCTCCACCATAGGCTTCTTTAGCCTCTTATAGATACAGGGGGTGGAGGTGGGACAAACATTGGAAATGAGATTTTTTGCACCTAGGTTGGCTGTGAGAAGACCCCCTGCCAAGCTTTTTTTTTTCTTACAGGGGGAGGCAGGAGGGACATGGAAACATCACGACCGTGCAAGATGGGGCATGCAGGGAGCTTGCCTGCTTGTTTGAAGCTATCAGGGCCCTCAGTTAGCCAGAGCTGCCTGTACTTGCTGGGGATGGCAGGCGGCCTCCGCTCCTTCCCTGCATTCAGCTCCTCACCACGCCAGCCAGCTGGTAACTGATAGATAATTAGTATTTTTCTCAAGTACAATTCCAAATTGAGTGCAGTTTTTTCATGTCTCTCTCAAGAAAGAGGAAAACATCCCCCTTCCAACCTGAGCTTCCCCCTCTGCAGTTGGTAGAAGTGTTGGGAGCTGTTAATAGGGTCTTTGGCCCCAAGCTAGCTGCAGGCTCGCTTCCTGCAAAGTGTCCTGAAGTATCCAGGTGGTCTCTCCCCTCTCTGGGCTGGAGGAAACATTGTACCAGGAACCACATCTCCCCAACTCCTTGGAAGTGTCCTGGCTTCTATGGCCTCTTGCAGCCTGTCATTGTGAAGACAGCTTTGGGCCTTCCCATAATATATATTCTTATACACAAATGGACACATGCATACACATATGCACATAAATTACCAAGGCTTGCATCCCACCCAGCTGTGAGGAACACTGTGCAATGGCTAAGAGCTGTCCAGGGTCCTGATGTTGAGTTCTTACCCCAGAACTTCAAGATGGATGATTAGCCTGCTGGTGCCCACAAAGCTTAGTTCTGTTTCTGTTGGCTCAGGGCCAGAGAAAGACTTAAAATATCAGCCAGATCCTGGAGATCGGGAAGGACTTTCTCCTAGCCAGTCATTTTTTGACCCTGGACTAGGTGGATAACCAAGACAAGGGGAAAATACCCCCTTCCCTGGTGTTTTCTGCAGAGAATTTGTGGTAAGAAGAGAGTGGGAAACACTTTGGAAGGAAAAAAATTGAACAAGAGAGAAAAGAGAAATGTAATTATTAAAGGGATTGAAAGTGAAGAGTGATTGGAGACAGAAAGATATTGAAAGGGAGAAACAGAGCAATTGAAAAAGATTAAAAGAAGAGGAAGACTGATACAGAGATGGTGATCCAAGGAAATATTGAGAGGGAGAGGGGCATGGATACAGAGGGAAATATTGATATAGAAATGTTAATGTGGGAAGATGTTGAGGGAGGGAAAGGGAGAGAAAGAGAGAATATGAGAATAACTTGCTTTTTATTACTTGCCAGACACTGTGCCCTAGTAATACAAATGAAGTAGTTTTTTCCCTCAAAGAGCTGGGAAAGTTGGAGAAACTTTTTCCCCCAACTTCTGCAAAGAGGGAAATGTCCACAGATAAACAAAGAGAAAATAATTTCAGGTATGATCATGGATTGCCTGAGGGGGTGATGCAAGGGAGGGATAGGGAAAAGCTTCTTGTAAGAGCTTAGGCTGAACCCCATGTGAACTAGGGGTTCTGAGAGACAGGTAAGGACATAGAAAATGCTCGGCGTAGGAAACCACCCCCTATGCAAAGGCATGGATATAATCAATGGAATGCCATGGAAAGGGAACATAAAGCCAGGCTTAGATACAGTCCTGAGCAGAATCAAAGGAATGAGAAGCTTCATAGAAACTGAGCCTGGGATTCCCATTTAATCCAAACTCTTTATCAGAACCATATAAGGGACATCACCCTAGACACTGAAGACCATCTTATCCACTTCTCCTGTCCCTGTCCCATCCCCTGCTATAAAAGTTATGGGGAAGGTATTAAGGTCGAAATATGTTATATGTGTATACATACATTACATCTGTATGCATGTATGTGTAAAAGGTTTAAAGCTGATACGAGTGTTGGGGTGGCAATTAACTGGACTGGCCACTACAGGGATGGGAATGGATATAGGAACTAAGGACAGTGGAGGAAAAAGAATTCTAACTAGATTCAAGTTTGACTTATGTCAAGATGGTTCTCTATTTGGAGGAAAGTCTGGATGCTAATAGATCTAGGTTGGAGAATTGTGTTACAAAGAAGTCTTGGAAACTGAGTGCACCCTGGGCCATAAGATATAACTGTAGAGCATTGATTTGAAAAGTGAGAAGACTTGGATTAGAATCCTGCTACAAGTTACTTGTGCAGTCTTGAGTAAATCACTCCCTTTCTTAGAGTTCCAGTTTAAGAAAAATAACAATAATAATAACGAGGCGGTGCATGGCTAGTCAGGAAGTCTTATCTTCCTGAGTTCAAATCTGGCCTCAGGCACCTCCTTGCTGTGTGATCTTGGTTAAATCACTTCATTCTGTTTGCCTCAGTTTCCCCATATGTAAAATGAGCAAGAGAGGGAAATGGCCAACCTCTCCAGTGTCTCTGCCAGGAAAACCCCAAAATGGGATCACTAAGAGTTGTTGTTGTTTGTCTTTTTTTTCCTTTTTTTCTTTTTTCCTTCATTCTTGAGGAGGATCATGATATCAGGGAGGTAATTCCATGACATGCAAGTGAACTGGATTTAAATGACAGAGGGCTGTGCAAGGTCACCTGCCTCACTTTGTCCTCCAGACCTGTCTGGGTCTAGTGGCCAGATATAGATAAGGATGAATAGATATGGCCCCAGATGTAGTAGTAGACCTTGGCCTTTTTAAGTTAAGGTCTTATACAGGTCTCACTTTGACAGAAGCAATGCCCAACCAGTGATTAAGGCTAGGTAAGAAATGAGGCAGAGAATGGCTTCTTTTACCTAATCAAAAAAAAATTGTATCCGTTTTCTGGGGTTTCTAGCCAAAATGGGAACAGTTGCTATTTACATTCATTATGAGTCAACCAGGGCCCAAACAGTGACTAAGTGAGCTTGGCTTGTTGTCAATCAAGAAAACTAGAGTGATTTGGGTATATGGCATGGTCCAAGCCTATAAAACCCAAGATATCTTGCAAGGTTTCAGGGATCAAAATTTGTATGTCTTTGGGCAGAGCATCCACAGGTAAGGGTGTGATATCCTATGTGGACAGAGGGAAGGGAAGGGAAAAAAAGAAAAGAGAGAGGAAGAAGGAGAGGGGAAGATATGGAAGAGGAAACAGGGGAACATAAGAAGGGAGGGGAAGAATAAAGGAAAGGGAAGGAAAGAAAAGAATAAAGGAGGGAAGGAGAGGAGGGAGGGAAAGAGGTAAAGGAATGGAGGGGAAGAGGAAGAGGAGAGAGAGAGAGGTGAAGGGTAGCAAATAAGAAGAAAAGAAAGAATACAAGGGAGGAAGAAGGAGGGTTGAGTGAGTACCATCCCACTTCCTTTTGATTACCATCTTCACCAAGAGTAGAACATGACTGAAAACTACCAAGCTACAACTTTTATTTTGTGATTTTTTGGTTTGCAAAGCAGTTCACAATTATCTCATTTGGTCCTCATAACAACCTTGGGAGGTAGATGCCTATTATAGCCTCCATTTAACAGATGGGGAAACAAATTAAGAGATGTTAAGTCCCACTTACTAACTGGTAAGATTCAAATCCAGGTTTTCCCAACTCCAGGATTAGCACTCTTTTCATTGGGCCACCTAGTGGCCATATGTAAAAAAAAACCCATGGCCTGCCATCCACATTGTCTCCTGGGAGTTCTGCTGAACCAGATTAAAATGTAATTGGGAAATATTTGACAAAATAAGGAAAATATGCTAGAACATAGGTAAGGTTAATATATGGTTTTCTGAGTCACTATGTAGTCACGGGGATTCCTATAAGCTGTTTGTTTGTGATGCTACTGAACAGATGTTTCCTAAGGTCTTTCTAGCTTGGGCAAAGAGTTTTCTAAAATAATGTTCTGTGTTCCAAGCTCCCCTCTAGTTTTTATCATATGTGATTAAAGGAACCTTCAAACTATGTCATTCTGTTTCAAGTTCCCTCTGAAATTGTGCGTTCTAAGTTCCTGGCCCTGTCCAGCTCTACCATTTTTCTGTCCTAAGAACGCTCCCAGTTTATGAATCAAAATCCCTCCCAGCTCTAACATTTTACATACTAAAGTCCCTCCTACCTCTGACATTCTCTATTCTAAGGAACTTTCCATTTTGGATATTCTGTATTCTAAGAATCCTAATTTTATTTTCAGTGAGGAATCTGAGTTCTGTTTCATTCACCTTCCCGGGAAACTATCCTACATGCCTTACCATCTGGAGTCACTCTGTTGAATCAACCTTTCAGTTGTAACAGGGATGATGAGAAAAATGACTGACTTCCTCAGGGTCATTGTCAGTCAACAAGTCACTTGATGAACATTTATTAAATACCTACTGTGCACTAAGGATACAAAGAAAAGGGAGCTCATAGGCTAATGGGGCAAACAAGATATAGATGGACTATATTGGAGATAATAGAGAGAAGGCACTAATATTAAAGGGGAATCAGGAAAGGCTTCTTGTAGAAGATAGGGTATTGACTACACACCTGTCAGATTGGCTAAAATGACAGGAAATAATAATGATAACTGTTGGAGGGGATGTGGGAAAACTGGGACACTGATACATTGTTGGTGGAACTGTGAACGGATCCAACCATTCTGGAGAGCAATTTGGAACTATGCCCAAAAAGTTATCAAACTGTGCATACCATTTGACCCAGCAGTGTTTCTACTGGGCCTATATCCCAAAGAGATTTTAAAGGAGGGAAAGGGACCCACATGTGCAAAAATGTTTGTGGCAGCCCTTTTTGTAGTGGCAAGAAACTGGAAATTGAAAGGATGCCCATCAATTGGAGAATGGCTGAATAAATTATGGTATATGAATGTTATGGAATATTATTGTTCTGTAAGAAATGACCAACAGGAGGATTTCAGAGAGGATTGGAGAGACTTGCATGAACTGATGCTGAGTGAAATCAGCAGAACCAGGAGAACATTATACAGCAACAAGACTATACGATGATCAATTTTGATGGACATGGTTCTCTTCAACAATGATGTGATTCAAACCAGTTCCTATTGTTCAGCGATGAAGATAGACATATACATCCAGAGAGAGGCCTGTGGGAACTGAGTACGGACCACAACACAGCATTTTAACGCTTTCTGTGAATATTTCCATGCATTTTGTTTTCCTTCTTAGGTTGTTTTTTTCCTTCTTCTCTTTCTAGATCTGATGTTTCTTGTGCAGTAAGATAACTGTATAGATATGTATACATGTATTGGATTTGTCATATAATTTACCCTATTTAGCATGTATTAGATTACCTGTCATCTAGGGGTGGAGAGTGGGGGGAAGGAGGGGAAAAGCTTGGGGAAAAAAAGTTTTTGCAAAGGTCAATGTAGAAAAATCACTCATATGTTTTGTAAATAAAAAGCTTTTAATAAAAAAAAAGAAGATAGGGAAATTAAGTGATGAAAATGAAGTAGGCAATTCCAGGTAAATGAAAATGCCCAGAGCCAAGAGATGGGAAGTCTAGTTGAGGACTGGGGAGAAACTTTCTTTATAAAAGTATTAAGTCTTCTTAGAGTTCTTTCCCCTTCCCTCTGGTCACTCTGATAAAGCCTTCCTCTTCTCTGCCTTGAAAGAAGTTGCCTTAGCAAAAAAAACAGGAAGTGTCTGGGATTCTTTTCATCACCAAAGGATTCTGAAGGGAGCAGCAAGGCTTGGTAGCATGCACATACCTCACAGAACAGGCTTTTGGCCCAGTGGTCATTTCCTCATGGGAAATGAGAGAGATTTACTAAAGATTAGTCTATGTTCTCTACTCTTCTTGGAGGGGGAAAGTAATCCTGTTGTGTGTTAAAGGTCCAGCTTTGCCACAAATCAACAGTGTGACTATGAGACATCCCTTTTCCTTTCCAAGTTTCATTTTCTCAAAAGCTTAGCGCTAAAGTGGATCTCAGTGGCCAACTTTCCAAGTTTCATTTTTACAAAAGCTCAGTGTTGAAGTGGATCTCAGTGGCCAATCAGGGGAATTTGGTATCTGCCCATGAATCCCTTCTACAACACCCCAGATGGATGACCTTTGTCTAAAGAATTCCAGAAAGGAGGAGCTCACTTCTTAAGGAAGCCCACACTTTTGGAGGGTTCTCATAATAGGGCATTTTCCCTTTGCCTCTGAAATCTATACTCGGGCTTTTAGTAGTTTGACCTTTGGAAACCAAGCAGGACAATTTTCTACTCTCTTCTATGTAACAGACCTTCAAGTACTTGGAGACTACTTGTGTCTTTCCAGTCTCCCACCCTCTAGGACAAACATTTCTTGCAACTTTGACCTGTCACTATCATATGATTCAAACAGCCCTTTTTGTCATCTGCCTTAGAACCTTCCCTTCCTTCAATATGGTAACAACTGAATACAATACTCCAGATATAGTTTGACTGGGGTAGAATATAGTGGGGTTTTCATTTCTCTTATCCCAATCACTATATCTTCATTATCATAGTCCATATTACACTAGTTTTCTTGACTGCCATTGGCTACTGATCACTTATATTCATCTTGCTATCCTCTCAGAACCTCTCCCCGAGATCTTTTTTCAGACAAATTACTATTTCTTATTATTGCTAATAATATCATCACATGATCATGGACTAATATTGATAACTAGAATTACTAACAACTCATATGTAATCAATTTAGTTACATATTAATAGCCAGTACAATTGTTAATAAGCATAATTATTCACAATAATTATAGTTAGCTATGTATTAACCATTATGATGACCATTAATAAAGTTAGCATTAATAGCTATAAAGTTTCATATTGTTTTAATCATTCTGATTGTTAATAAACAGAATTATCCATAACAATTATATGGTTAATTATATGTAGCTATCATAATAACTATTAATAAATAGAGTTAGCATGAGTAATTATAAAGTTGTATATTAATAACCATTATTACTGTCAACATGTAGAATTGAGTTTCATAACAATTATATAGTTATCTATATATTATTATAGCAACTATTAATAACTAGAGTTGGTATTAATAATTATAGTTATAAATTAACAGCTATTATGATCATTAATAAGTAGACTTATTAATAACTAGTAGGCCATATTCATATCAAATATAATTTACATAGTAATGTTATTATTAATAATAACTCTAGTAGCTTCCATTCATGTAATATCATAATAATGAGAAATAGATTGTTTTAATATACATTTTTACAGAAGTAAAGACTGTAAACAAGTGACTTGTCAAAGTGATATGGTTCCTTAAATGTATGAGGCAGACTTCAAACTTGGGTCTCTTCTGACAAGTCTAAGACACTCTCCATCATGCACCGCTGCCTCTCTATTTATTTCTGCCTCTTCTTTGTATCTTGTACTTGTGAGATTGATTTTTTAGACCTGAGGGGAAGAGTCTCCATTTATCCCTCTTATATTTCGTCTTACTGAATTCCCCTAATTACTCTAACTTGCCAAGATGTTTTGAATTCTGACTGCTGCTGTCTAGTGTGCCATCGATCCATCTGCGTTCTGTGTCCCATGTCTTAGCATGCCATGGAGAGTCAGCACATACAGAGTTCTATCCATAGGCACAGCAGGGTCAGGGGGTATATCTTGCCTTTGATGTTAACTTGCTAGATGGCTCTTTTTGAGCCTCAGTTTCCTTCTCTGTATAATATGGATAATAATGCTACTATTTCCTACCTCAGAGAGTGTATACAAAAGGGCACTGACAATTTTAAAGTGCTATCTACATAAATGCTATGTAAATTTATCTGAATAAATAAATGGGACGGCATGAAATCAGGAAGTTCAAATTCAGCCTTGGATGCTTACTACCTATGTGACTCTGGGCAAATCATTTCATCCTGTTTGCATCAGTTTCCTCATTTGTAAAATATAAGCAAGAAAAGCTGCCTCTGTGCAATGAGATAGCTAGATCATATATTTGCAAAGGTCTTCCATTACTACCAATGTTTGGTTTTGTAAAGTGAACAGTCTTTTGGGGCACTGGATGCCAAGATGTTTCTCTTTGGTCATTAATTTAAAAAAAATCCCCTGCTGGTGCCTTTTTAACATGGGGTTCACATATAGAAGGCTTTGAATATAAGCCAAGTCCCCGATCCCCAGGATGGTAGATTTAAAGCTGGGAGAAACCTTAGAGATTATCCACTGTAACCCTCTCATTTTATAAATAAGGAAACTGAGTCACAGAGGAATGAAGAGATGGCCCACTTTCACTGTGATAGTAAGTGACTAGATTTGAACCCAGGACCTCTAACCATAGAGTTGTACTTATTATGAGTTGAGGGACTGGGTCTCTTCCCTTAGATCAGCCTAAGTATTGAAAGGATCAGATAACTGGGGGTTGGTCACCACATGCTGAATTTTTTTTGAGAACCAGAAGTTTGTGAACATAACTGTTTTTACCTTACTTTATACTCCCAGCTCCTAGTGAACTTGACATGCAATAAATATTTAATAAGTGTTTCTTGACTTTGAGAGAGAGAGAGAGAGAGAGAGAGAGAGAGAGATTTAAAAAAAAAGAAGATAGAAACTATTGAGGGATGGGAAAGTTTGAGGGAAATATGGATAAAAAGGAAAGTGATAATATAGAAATATTGATTTAGGGAAAAGTTGGATGGGGGATTGGGTGGGAGAAGTTGCAGTCTGCATCAGTGAATGGACAATCCATACCTGTGAGATCACAAGTAACCAAAGTATTTATTAAGTCAGAAGAATGATCTCTGACAGAGCCCAGTGGGGTGCTCAGAATGGATCAGGAAGCATTAAAACTCATATTGAGATTGCAAAACTCTTATCTAGGACTAAAGAAACAAGCATGAAGCACATTGTTCAGTGATCAGTGATTGCAATATCATCAACTTGAGAGCAGGAAGGGATATTATCTTATCTGGTCCAACTGGCTTAAAATGTCATGTGTCTATGAATGGTCGAGATCATGCATCCCATGACTGAAGTCCCAAATTCTTCAGGGCAGACCGAATGGTTGGCCTTTCTAGTTTGTGGAATGGTTACACAGCCAATTGCACGTGCAGGGACATCCAGAGAGAATTCCTCAAAAAAAAAAAAAAAGTTTTATTGACGCTTAAAAAAAAAAAATCACTGATTTTCTAATGACTCAGTCTCACTCCCGGCCCCATCTCAGGCCCAACTAGAAAAGGACTTCATAATAAAGAAGTAGACCCAAGCAAAATAAATCAGCACTGTGCCTCATTCAGAATCCAGAATCCTCCACTTCTTCATATTGTGTCGTCAGTCTTCTGAAGTCAAAATTGGTTGTTTCGTGGATCTGAATCTTGATCCCTTTTAATGTTGTTTTCCTTTGCTTTATTGTGGTAACCCTGTAAATTGTTCTCCTGGATCAAGATCTCTGCATCAGATTGAACAAGTCGTACCAAGTTTCCCTGAATCCTTCATATTCATCATTCCTTATGGTGCAATAATATTCCATCCCCATCATGCGTGTGGCACGTTGGCCATTTCTCCAGTCAGTGGGAACTCCCTCTGCTTCTACCTCTTTGCTATAACAACAACAACAAAAAAAGGTGCTTCTGTGAGTGTTTTTGTTTATACGGGACGTTTCCCCGAGAGAATTCCTCCAGCTAAGGAGAGGACCAGCACTCAATTGCTCTATGAGCATTTATTAAGCGACTACCAGATCAGACTTCAATTCTGGCCTTCATTTAGAGATATGAGTTCAAATCCCACTTAGGATACTCTGAAATGTTTAGAGGCACTGGTACAAAGTATAAGGTAAAAGAAAGGTTCAGATTTCACTTAAGCAAGTACCTCAGTTTTCTCATCTGTAAAATGAGTGAGTTGGCATTTAAGGTTGCTTCCAGCTCTAAATCTAAGATCGTCATTTAGGCATTGTACTAAGCACTGGAAATACAAAGAAATCTCCCTCTCCCTCAGTGAGCTCCTGGAGAACAGAGGTTTATTTTTGCCTTTCTTTGTATCCCTAGTGCTTACATAGCATAGTGCTTAGTACACAGTAGATACTTAATAAGTGCTTGTTGATTGACATTCTATCTGGGGAGACAATATGTATCAATATGAATATATACAAAGTATACAAAATATATACAAAGTAAAATTATGAATACAAAATATTTTTGGGGGAAGTGGCACTAGCTCTTGGAAGGGGAGTGTGATCAAACAGAAGACATTTGAACTGAACCTCAGAGAAATAAGGATTCTTAGAGATGAAGACAGAGGGCATTGTGGGCATGGGAGAGAGCCAAGGTGAGCTAGGAGGCAAATTTCCATTCACTGCTCTTCCTTGAGATGGTATATTTATGGGCACTCACATAGGGATGCCTGTTTATGTTTGGTTTCTGGGTGGAAGGCAGATCGGATTCTCTTCAAAAGAGCCCCATCTGGGCAGAACAACACAAGTGGGAGGCCTTGGAATGCCAGTCCTGAAATCCCAGTGCCTTCTCACATGAATCCAGGATCTAATGGAACTGAGTCAGGGCTAATGAATTTGGGAAAGAGTTTTCCAACAGCCATGGAGGTATTCGAGCGGGAACGTAATAGCTGAGATGTTCCAACATGACTCCAGTATCAGTTGCGTTATCCCCGAAGTTTATGGAATGCCCAAGTGGAATTAATACTTTTTACTGGCACCAGAAACAATTATGTGCATGTAGCATTGAGGGAAGAGGTCTAAAGATGGTTATTGTGAGGATGAAATGGAGATTATTAAGGGGAAACAAGAACACATAAGGGGAAATTTGGAACAATTGTTCTTGCTCACTGGGCAGCACGTGAATTTGGAAACGCCCAGAGGAAAGGTAGTGGATAAAGATGGCCCTACTGGGGCATCAAGTCAGGGAAGGGGCTCCATGCACAGGAATTCAGCCCAGGAATTCTGCTTGCCAGGCTTGAGTAGTTGCCCCCATTTTTATTAATCAGCTCTCCGCCAAATGAGGTAACTGATGGAGAGTGAGTAGCAAAGTGCTCTAGTAACATTGGTTGCAATTTCTATTAATGTCCTTAATTTAAAGATAAGAAAACTTAAGTTCGGGGCAGCTAAGTGGTACAGTGAATAGAGCACCAGCTCTGAACTCAGGAGGACCTGAGTTCAAATCTGATCTCAGACACAACACTTTCTGGCTGTGTGATCCTGGGCAAATCACTTAACCCCAATTGCCTCAGCAGAGAGAGAGAGAGAGAGAGAGGGAGAGAGAGAGGGAGAGGGAGGGAGAGGGAGAAGAAAACCAAGTTCCAGAGAGGTTGATCATTTTGCTCGGGGTCACATAAATAGTATCTAATTCCACTGGCTACAAATCCAGGATTCTTTCCTGCTGATTTCTGTTGAAATAGCCTTTGAAAATCTGAGGTTATCTTGATTGTATGATAAGTCATTGGTATAAGACTTTGTCGGAGATCTGGTTAATAAAAATGATCATGTTAATCCATATTTTAATAGTTCTTGAAGGATTTATACACAGAGTATTTTGCGACATCCTTCTGAAGTAGGGTAGTGTGTTTATATAAATTTATCTATTCGTATATCAGTTTTTATTTTCCTAAAGGAATGGAGAACTTCCAGTGTAGAAACTCTCCTCTACTTGTATAGATTGGAAACCTCTTTATGATCATAGAGAAACACCTTAGATTCCAACCTTACTTGTCCAAAGTCAGTTCGTGTGGGTTGGTAACAAGTTTGAATTCCATTTTTATCATTTAGAAAACTGAGGCGGAGTCAAATTTAAAGACCATTGTTATCATCTCATCATCATCATCCTCAGCATCATTATTTACACTTTTCCCCTCAGAATAGTGATATTATCAGCTCGAGGAGCTCCTGTTGAGTGTGACTAAGATACTGATACTCCTTCCAGTACACATTAGCAGCTGTTCTCAAACATGGCCTTAGAGATTTGTTTTGGATGTTGAGGGGTTGAGAGAGTTACCCAGGTTCTCGTGTCCAGGGTGGACCTTGTCCCCATGTCATTTCCATCACTCCTAGAGAAGAAGCTGGTCCTTTAATCCAGATCTTTTCATTTCAGGGCTCATGTTGAGATTGAAAGGCTAGACTAATTGACCTGTCTGACCTTTTCAACTGCTCCATATAGAAACCCATGAGTACTTCGGTCCCATCCATCTCTGATATCCTTGACTCCATGATTGGACCCCTCCCTTAGCAGTTTATGGGGGCCTCCTCCAATTGGAAGGGGAAAATCCTAGCTTCTGGCCTTCGCTTCTCCCAAAACTTCTGGCCCTGTGGACTTTTATCACACATGAAGGTTCTTGAAGAATCCTCTCTAATTATAGTGAAGAGAGAATATCCCTTAGGGCTACATTTGCCATTTTTAGGATTGATGAGAATCTAAAACCTGTGGAAGTGCTTGGGCTGGCACTTAAGATAGTACCAGGCACATAGTAGGTGCTTAATAAATGTTTATTAAATTGAATTGGTTCCAATTCAGTGCTGACTCAGAATAAGACTTATCCCAAAGACTTTCCCTTTCCCTTTCCCTTTTTTCAAACCATAACCACACAAGTGCATGGCTTAATTGGCCCTTCTAGGCCTGCTACTAATTGCCATCAGCCCCATTTAAGAAACAGAGGCAGGATAGTGCACTTATTTGCCCCAAACCCTAGTCTAGGCTCAGTGTCAAGACAGATCAGACCTCCAAGATTCTGGGTGCTCATGAGAGTCCTTGGATTTCTAGAGTGTGCTAACACCCATCAGCTGAGAAGGGAGCTCTAGACAAAAAACAGCTTCAAACTTGGGGGTTTCCCTTTGTTTCCTTTGCCACATGGGAGGTCTCTTGTGAAAGAACTCAGGAGTTTCCCCAGTCCACGAACTCACACATGAATCCTTGAGCTCCCAGAATGTGCTTATACCAAGAATCTCTACCAGGTCCCAGAGAACTACAACTTGGGGAGAACTTAGATCATTAAATCCTGACGTCCCATCTTCACTGAGCTAGGACCCTCACTCTGAGGTATTCCAGAATCACTGAATCCTTGGGTTGTAAGGGACCTCAGAAGCTACCCAGTCCAACCCAGCCCAGAATAAAAATCCTCCCTGCAACAAGTGAGGCACTCCAGTCTCAAATTGGAGACATCCAAGGACAGGGAATCCCCTAGCTTCTGAGGATCCCATTCCCCTTTGGGACATTTCAGACTGTTATGTTTTATCTGACATCAAATCTAGTTTTTTTCCTTTCTAAACATTCCACCTATTGTTCCTAGTTCTACCCTACGGGGCCAAGAAAAATACGTATTTTTTTTTTCTGACTTGTGTGACTTCCCTGGAAATACTCAAAAAGTCCTTCTCATGCATCCCTAGAATCTTCCTATGTCCAGGCCATATACCCTTATAGTCTTCAGACAAATGTCACATGGGTCACATCATTGTGGCTGATGGCATGACCTCAAGGATGCCCACATTGTGGCTGATGATGTGACCTCAAGGATGCCCCCCCATTGTGGCCAATGGTGTAATCTCAAGGATCCTCAGCATTGGCTGATGGCGGGCCTTCAAAGATCCCACCATTGTGGCTGATGGTGTGATCTCCAGGAAACCCTCCATTGTGGCTGATCATGTGACCTTAAGAATGCCCATCACTGTGGCTGATGGTGTGACCTCAAGGACACCCATCATTGTTGCTGTCTTCAGCAAAATCTTCAGCTTGTCTGTGTCCTTCTTAGGCTGTGACCCCTAGAGCTGAATATAATCATTCAGATGTAGCGTAGACCAGAGTAGGGCTTCAACAAGTAATCAGAATAGTCTCCCTTTTTTAAAAACCCATGTTCTCACAACAAAGAGATGCTAGAGAGAAGAGAATATCAGAACTGGAAGGGAGTTTGACTTACCCAGTCACACAACTAGTAAGAGTGAGGATGGATTTGAACTCAGATGTTGCTCCCTCTAAATTCAGTGCTAATTCCACTGCATTACCTAGTTGCCTCTAGGTCAAGAACTTAAGGAAAAAATTAAGAGCCCCAATCTAGTCTAGCCCCATCATTTTGCATAAGGGGAAAATGAAGCCCAGAAAGGGGAAATATTTATTCTTGTTGTTTAATCCTATCTGACTCTTCATGACACTATTTTCTTGACAGAGATACTGGAATGGTCTGCCATTTCCTTCTCCAGTTCAATTGACAAATGAGGAAACTGAGGTAAATAGGGTGAAGTGATTTGCCTATAGTCACACAACTAGTAAGTGTTTGAGGCTACATTAGAATTCAGTTCTTCTTGACTCTAAACCCAATACTCTAATCACTGCTCCTGCCTTGAAGGTTTGCACTTTGCCTTGTTTCTTGAACACATTTTAAAAATACAGATTTCCTGTTTGTTCAGATAAATAAAATTATTTAATGAATCGTATGTGATGGCTCCCTCAGGAATAAAACATAGTTCATTTGGAGAAGATTTTTAAAAAGTATATTTCACTTGTGTCTCGTAAGATGATGGATTTGGAGCTAAGTTGGGTCCTTCATTTTGTAGAGGATGAAGCTATATAAGATGGTAGAAGGTGATTCATGGGAATTTAGCCTGCAAAGATATTGGAATCAGATTGTGAAGGACTTTGAATGTTAAATTGAGGTGATTTTATTTTATCTGAGAAGCAATAAGAAGCCACAGAAATTTCTTGAGCAGGGGAAATGACCTATGTTATAGGAACATCAAAGCCTGATAATGTTATCTGATAGGAAATGGAAAGGAGAGGAGAACCTTTAAGGAAAGATATCTAAAGTGTATAAAGTAAAAGAAAGAAAGAGAGGCACCATTATATTTTATTGTATTTTTTTTTAATTTTGTGAAATAGTTTTCATTTATGTCTTAATCTGCTTGGGTGTAGGGGATGTAGAGGGATGGTTTGTTTGCATTACTATCAGGTGAAAGTCAAATCAAGTGTGATATTTAGGGACAGAGACATAAAAGTCAGCAGCAAATGCCCTTCAGGAGATCCCCCTGTGCTCAGAAAGGCAGATTTGACTGGAAAGAAGAAAGGGGTAAGATGGAGATCTAAGATAATTCATCTCAGTGCAAGATATAGGGTCCATATCCCTTCCCTCCCTTCTCACCATATCCCCAGGGGAATGGGATGTGGGGTGGGGAATCCTGAACTTCCATAGAAAAGAGCCTTAAGCTACAGTTTCATTCTAAGAAGCCAGAGCTTTCTGACCTTGAGAAATAGTCCCTGACTACAACAATCACACGTGGACTTGGTTGTGAGTTGTGTTCTGGCTGTTGAACTGAAATTCATATTGTGTGTAGGAAAGCCATTTTTTTAATTAAAGCTTTTTATTTGTATACCATATGTATGGGTAGTTCCCCAACATTGATCTTTACAAAGCAGGAAAGCCATTTTTCTACCGGGTGCTGTTCAATCATCTATCCTTGAGGGAAAGTGAAGGCTGCTCCAGACTGAGACTTAATAGATAAGACCCTGGGTTTTAACAAAGCCTGAATTTCACTTTAAGACCACAGCATTTGGGGCTAGAAGGTTCCTTCTTGTTGGGGTTATTGAATGGTTTTTTAGTCGTGTCCTATTCTTCATAACCCCATTTAGAGTTTTCTTAGCAAAAATACTGGAGTGGTTTGCCGTTTTCTTCTCCAGCTCATTTTACAGATGGGGAAACTAAGGCAAACTGCTCAGGGCCACATAGCTAGTAAGTGCCAGAGGCTGGGTCTTTCTGATTACAGGTTCAGCTCTCTATCCACTACACCATGTAGAGATCAATCAAATTGGAGGTTCCTAGATCTAGAGCTGAAAAATACCTTAGTGGCCAACTAATCCAACCTCCTTTATTTTGGTTAAGGAAATTGAAGCCCAGAAAGGCATACTGAGTCCAGATCACAAAGAACCAGCAGTACCAGGGGTAGAATTTGAACTGTGAGGCTTGAATCCTAGCTCTGCCTTGAACTATGTAACTGTGGGCAGAATCCTTCCCCTTTCTCGTTTTCTGCTTGGAAAATGACATTCATAATGCTTTTAATTACTAATTGGTAATTACTACCATACAGAAGAGAGTCTTTGGGGAAGCAAGGGAGGGGGAGGGCATCTGATAAACCAAAAAGGACAGGGGAAGTGGGAGCTACTGTTGGTACTAGAGTCAAGGTAGTATACAATGTAGAGTCTTGCTCAAAGTTAGGAGAAGCTTGGGCCAAAGACAGGTTCTATTATTACTGACTGTATGATGCTAAGCAAATTGCTTCTCCTGACTCTCAGGTTTTCCTTTCTTACTTGGCAGCTGTGTGGTACAATGGATAATCAGCAAGATTTGGAGTAAGGGAGATCTAAATTGAAATCTAGCCTCAATCGCTTACTAGCTTTGTGACTCTGGGCAAGTCACTTAACCCCAATTGCCTCACACACAAAAAAAAAAAAGAAGAAAAAAAAGTTAAATTCTAAAAATCGATAAATTCTAAGATTCTTATTCTTTATTCTAAGAGTTTTATCTCTGACGTAGACTTCCTGGGCTCTCCCTTAGAGACATACTTGGGGGAAATAGAAAAAGTTAAATAGTTTGCAACGAGCCAACATAGATTATTTCATTTGGTCCTGTGAGATAAATGCTGTTATTATCTTCATTTTAAATATAAACAAACTCAGGCTTAGAGTGGTTAATTGACTTGTTCAGGGTCACCTGGATAGTAAGTATCTGAGTCATAAATTAGATAATGATGATGGTGATGATGAGACTCCCAGTAATAATATAGCTAACATTTATTCTGAACTCTGAGGTTTACCAAAGGCTTTACACAAATTACTATTATTATTAACCTCATTTACAGATAGAGAAAGTAAAGGTCAGGGAGGCAGGTCAGTGATTTAGAGTGGGTGAATGTCAGAGGTGAGATTCCTGCCACTCTTGAGGTATCTCCTACTGTGCAAAGTGTGTGGTCAGTGGATGGTAAGTCAAGTAGCTTGACCTAAGAGACAGAATGCTGGGGCTGGAATCAGGAAATTTCTTCTCTGACACTTGATGGCTCTATGGCCCTAGACAAGTCGTGTAATGTCTCAGAGCCTCAGTTTACTTATCTATAAAATGGGCGAATGACAAATAGATGAATCATGCTTGATTGGCTGACTTTGTGTCTATCCAAGTCAGGGCTAGGACAAGCTTTCCTTCCCTTTCCTAGCATACCTACCTTACCCTCATCCGTCATGTCTAATTCTTTGTGATCCCATTTTGGGGTTTTCTTGGCAAAGATACTAGAATGTTTTGCTATTTCCTTCTCCAGCTCATTTTACATATTAGGAAACCGAGGCAAATAGGGTGAATTGACTTGCCCAGCGTCACACAGTTAGTAGGTATTTGAGATCAGCTTCTCAGCTCCATCACCCTGAGAAAATGTTCCTAAATAAGCAGGAAAGGCTGCTGGAAGGAAGAACTCATAAATCAGTTTGTTATTCATTAGTCAATCCAAAATTTACCTTGTATTTCCCATGAGAGAATGTGGTAGAATGGGAAGAGCATTGACTTTGAAGTCAATAAAATGGATTGCAAAGCTTTGCAAACTTGAAAGCTCTCCAAAACTGTTAGCTGTAATTATGAAAGCTTCAGTCTGGCCCTTGTCTGGGAGATACAGGCAGAAGAGAGAGATGGGATGCTGAGGACTAAGGAGAAAAGAAGCTGTTGTAGTGAGAAAGTTTTCCAAGATGGGCTGGGATCTTCCTCATACCATAAGTAAATTCCACACTCCTGACCCTCAGATCTTCTTCTGTTAAAGATAAGGAGGTGACATTAGATATTCCAGAAGGTTTCTTCCCATCTTAGATGAATCTAATGGCTTGGCAATACACCATCAATAACATGGAGACCATATATAGATAGCTAACTTGATTCAATTCGATGGGCATCCATCAATGACAATGCCTGCTGGAAAGAGGTGTTTTAATTTAATAATAGGTTTATGTCATGGTTAGGGAACCACCTCAAAATCAGGAAGACCTGAATTAGTCCCACTTCTAACCTATCCTAGGTAATTGATCCTGGCAAATTGCTTAACCTCTCACTGCCCCAGGGAGGTCTCTAAGCCTAAAAGTTGGGGAGCAGATACTGATGAGCATTAGCACATAGAATTTCCTCCCTTTGAGTACTCTCAAGACCGATGAAATCACATCAAGTCTTTATTCTACTAGGCTATTTATAGTTACTTCCTTTCCTCGGTTTCATTACCTGTCAGATGAGAGACAGCAATTTGGAGGTGATGAGCTCTCAAATGACAAAGGGAGGTAAATTACAGAATGTCCTAAAAGTCTTAGTGCCATTTTAAGTCATTAAAGCTTAAGATTGGGGGATGCCTTCAATGTACCATATATATGTTAGTTATTATTAGTTTGGGATTTGTTTTTACTATCTCCAAGACCCTCAGAAAGATTATTTCCTTTGTGATCATCAGCAAATTATTATATCATTTGACTTCAGTTTCATTCCCTATAAAATGGGGAAGGTAGTGCTTGTATAACACCTATATGAAGCTTATCTTTTTTTTTTCTTTGCTTTTTTTGCTGAAGCAATTGGGGTTAAGTGACTTGCCTAGGGTCACACAGCTAAGAACGTTAAGTGTCTGAGATCAAATTTGAACTCAGGTCCTCCTGACTTCAGGACTGGTGCTCTATCCACTGCACCACCTAGCTGGCCCCTATATGAAGCTTATATAAGACACTTTGAAAACATTTTACATATACATATGAGATACATACATTTTATTTGTATATATACATATATGTATATGTATGTAGTAATGACTAATGTGGTAATGTATTTTGCATGATTGAGCATGTATAACCTATATCAAATTCAGAAACAATGAAAGGTGAGAAAGAAAGAGAAAATTTAGTTCTAAAAAAAATTCTAAATGAATATTTAAAATTATCTTTACATATAACTGGGGAAAATAAAATATTATTTTAAGATAATGTATATATGAATATATATATACATACATACGAGCCATATGTATATGTGTATATGAGAACTTATAAGAAGCACAGTTCACATGTATATATACATATAATTGTAAATATATACATATATGTGTATAATATAGAAAATATACATGTAAAGAGTGGTTCTTATAAGTATGGTTCACTTGGTCATAGGTTTGGAATGCCTTGAGTTTGTTGTGCATTTCAGGGAGCGGCAGATGGGTGAATCATACCTGGTTGGCGTACTTTGTGTCTATCCCAGCCACGGCTAGGACCAGCTTCCCTTCACCTTCCTAGCATAGCTAGCTTGCCTGCCATTGGGTTAGCATTTTATCGATCTAAACTCCTTTCTCAGATCTATCACCCTGAGGAAATTCTCCTGAGCAAGCAGGAAAGGCTGCTGGAAGGAGGAATCAGTTAATCAATTTGTTATTCATTAATCAATCTAAATTTTTGTATACTTTCTCATAATAGCAGTGTGGTAAAATGAATAGAACCTTGATTTTGAAATCAATAAGACTTGGATTGAAATTGCATCTCAGATATTTCATAGCTATGTCACTCTGGACAAGGTATTTTCCCTTTGTTTGCCTTGGTTTCCTCCCCTGTAAAATGGGGATATTCATAGTACTTACCTCCACAAAGTTTTTGTGAGGAATAAATGAGCTAACTGGATGGAAGTGTTTTACAAACCTTAATGTGCTTAATAAAGCAAGGAATAACTTTCTTCCTGTCCTCCAACTCTCAATAGCACTATTTCTATTCTTTTCATTTTGTACTATTAATGAGTCAGTCTGTCAGTCAGTATGTACTTATTAAGCGCTCACTATGTGCTGAACCTTGGAAAGACAAAAAATAACTCCTTAGGATAGTGACAATCCCTTGTCCCTTGCCATGGTCAGAGCACATTTCGGGTATCTGGAAATCAAACTCTTTCCTCCCAATGCACAAGTGAACAAGGTAACTGACTTAATCTTGCAAAGACAGAGCCAGAAATCTTTTTTGAACAGAATGCTGCCCAAGATAATTGTATAAATATGTAGGCATTTATTGGATTTAACAGAGAATTTAATATGTTAAACATAGATTAGATATAAATGTGTGCATATATTAGATTTAACATATATTTTAACATGTTTAACATATATTGGATTACTTGCCATCTAGAGGAGGGGGTGGGGGAAAAGGGAAGGAAAATTTAGAACACAAGGTTTTATAAGGGTCAATGTAAGGAAAAATAATCCATATATATGTTTTGAAAAACAAAAAGCTTTAATAAAAAATTAGATTTAATTGAAAAAAATGCTGCCCTGATGTTATCCATATCCAGAATTTTAGGAAGGATATTGATTATCTGGAGAACAGTTAAAGAAGGGTTACTGGCAGGGAAGGGGAGTCTTGTGAGGAACAAATAAGGGGATAGGAATTTATCTTGAAGAAAAGAGATCACTTATGAGCTATGTGACCATGGGTAAGTCACTTAATCCTGATTACTTCACAGAGAGAGGGAGACAGATAGACACAGGCAGAGATAGACAGACAGAGAAAGAGAGAGAAAGATTTGTGGGGAATAGAGGGGTAATGTGATAGTTGTCTTCAAATATGGCCCCAGAGGACACAACTCAACAGAACTGAGTGAGGGAGGGAAGGATGTTATAATTAGGCACCATGAGCTGTCCAACGTGAAATGCACTGCCCTGCAGGATTGGGGAGTGGAAAGCTACTCTCCCTGGACCGATCACCAGGGATGTGGAAAAGGGGATTCCTGTTCAGATATAGGTTGATCTTGACGTCATTGAACAGCCTTTCCACCCCCAAGCTCCTTGGTTGGGTGCTCTATGTATCTATCCTTAGGTGCTTTATGTAGCCACTTGTGGTATCTCACTTGGCTTCTCAGAGCAACCCCAGAAAATGGATAGCAAGTACCCATCGTTGGCCCATTTTATAGATTAGGAAATTGAGGTGCATAGAGTTGAAATAATGATAGGGATAATAACAGCCAGCATTTTCATAATGTTTTCTATGTGCCCGGCACTGTGCTAAGAACTTCTCAAACTTACCTGAGCTTAATCAGCTAATAGCTCTCAGAGCTGAGAGTCTAACCCAGACTTTCTGATATCAGATTAAGTGTTTGCCCCTTTTTTGGTGAAGTCTCCATGTGAGAGCTGGCGTTTGTACTGAACCTTGAAGAATGAAGGGGTTGTATACATTCCAGACAGGAGGTCAGCATGAACAAGGGTGTGAGAGCAAGCAAATAGAAGGTGTGTTTCTGGACCGTGAGCTGTCCAGGATGAGGGAAGGTGGGGGTGGTAGTGGGAAAGAGGCTAGAAAGGCAGACTGGGGCAGAATCGTAGAGATACCGTGGATGCCAGGGGACAGACGGGAAGAGCCAGGAAGAGGGATCACTGAGCCTAGAATCCTCTTGGCTTTCCTAATCTACCTTGACTGTGTTCACCTCCACACCAGATAAAGGCAAGAGTTAAAAATGGAGCTGACCATATTGGATCTCTTGAGGAGGAGGGGGGAGAGGGAGAAAAATTTGGAACACAAGGTTTTGCGAAAGTAAATGTTGAAAACTATCTTTGCATGTATTTGGAAAAATAAAATGGTATTTTTTAAAAATGAAGCTGAAATGGGTGTAGTGGAGAGAGGATTAGAGAGACCTAGCCTTTGCTGTGAATGAACTCACTGTGTAATCCTGGGACTCAGTAGCATCATCTGTTCAGAGAGGGGGTTGGATTAGACCAAGGGTTCTTGATCTTTTTTTTTTTCTCATGGATGACCCTTTTGACAATCTGATGAAGCCAGAATAACATTTTAAATACATGAATAAAATGTGTAGGTTTACACAGAAAACCAAATTGAAATTGTTATCCAAATATTTTAATTTTAATTTTTAAATCTAATTTGACTTAAATACAAGCTGAGAAAAGGGAAAAAAATTAATAGTCATGTTCAATCCTGGACGAAAGGGTATCGAGAATCCCTCCCACCTCTTATTTCTTATGGTCCAAGGCCTTTCCTTGCTCGGATACTTTCTGTTTTCCAAGTTTCTTTCCAGTTTGGATGGTCTCGATACTAATGCCCTTCTAAGCCCCTGTGTCCCTGTCAGCTCCGATGATGTTCTGAGTTACCACATCCCTTCGAGTTTTAACACTTTTGTGAATTCACAAGTATATGGTTTCTTTAGTATATGGATTTTACACACACACACACACACACAAACACATCTTCTCATTCATCCAATTTGACTCACAGGGTTGTTGCTTTGCATAGATTTCACACTTAAGAGCATAATCTCCCCAAAGGCTGGGGCCCTCTCTGCCTGACATTGATTTTACTTCCTGTGAATAATCCCTGTCCCTGGTCCTTGCCAGTTTTGGGGTCCACATCCAGATAACAATGTAAGGATATTGCTGAACAGTTTTTGAGAGATGGAGAGAATAAGGGAGTGAAGAGAAATAAGCAGGTTTCCTGACTTTGGGGGCCAGGATTAGAGCCTTCCCTTACCTTGAAGGAGAAATGGAGCTTCCACAGGGACTTTGAACACATCTGCAGTCACACAAACACACACATGCATACACATTCATGCACATACATGTGCATGCAATCCACCCTGAAAGTGGTCCTTAAAGATCATTTTAAAAAAACCCAACAACAACAACAGAACCCTATTCCAATACAGCCCACATGTCTTGCAGAATTTGTTGCAACAGATTCACCCAAGCTGGTTAACGGTATTTGCGGTTTGCAAGATGCTACATGTCCAAGAAAAATGACAGACAAGTTATTATCACCTCTCCACTGCTTGCCTGTCCCAACCTGCTCTGCGACAGGGCACCGCAGCTGCCTCTTAGGGAGTACAAGAAAATTAACAGCCCGGGGCTCCCCATCCTCCTTCCCTCCTCCCTTCTCTCTCCCCCATTCCTTCCCCCCTCCCCATTTACTCTCTGGGTCTCTTTCTGCCTCTCATCATCTGTCTCTTTCCCCCTTGATCTCTTACCAGGCTGGAGTTGTGTTGGGTTGCAGCAAAACACGTCTTGGGGAAGATGGTAGAAGGGGCAGAGAAGATAGTGCTGGGGGCAGGGAGGGAGAGGAGGGGGCGGAGGAACAAAAATAATTGTTTGGGCAAATCATTTCCTTCAAGTTCGAATAAAAACTTGGAGATACAGCGATCCTGTAGCAGACAAGTCTAGACGACTCTGTGTCAACAGTTGAAGATAAATCAGATTTTATCAGCTGGGAATCTGTTGAAACACATCCATGTAGCGGTTCTAGAAGAGGAGGTAGAGGAAGGGAGAGAGAGAGATTATGAGGGAGGGGAGAGACAGACAAAGAGAAGAGAAGGGACAGAGAGAGAAAGCTCAGGAGAGAGGAGACAAATTATGGATGAGACAGGATGGGGGAAAGAGACAGAAAAATTAAAGGGAATGGGAGAGGAAGAAGAGACAGAGGTAGAGGTTGTGAGAGAGTGAGAAGGAAACTGATTATGAGGGAGACAGAACTAGAGATAAAGGGAATATTTGAGAGAAGGAGATGTGAGAGGAAAAAACAGCAGTTATGTGAGAGAATGAGAGTAAGAAACTCAGATTATTACAGGGTGATGGAGAAATAGGAAAAAAGATATTGGATTGGGGGAAGATTATGAAAAGCAGAGAAAGAGAAATCAATTATTAAATTTATAAGCATTTATTGTGTGTCTATTGCATACTAGGAACTGTGCCAGGTGCTGGGAATATAAATTCAGTGAATGAAACTTGCTTCCCTCTAACAGGAGAGTCAAGAGGAATATATACAAAGCTATAGAGAAGAAGAAATAGGAGAGTGGAATGAGAGAGTAAAAAGGAGGAAGGGAAAAGAAAGAAAGAGAGAGACACAGAGAAATTAAGAAGGGGAGTGAGAGAAGCAGAGCCAGAGAGGAGGAGTAGAGAAAGAAAGAGAAAAATATCATTAGAAAAAGAGAAGAGGGACAGAAGACGACACAGAAAGACAGAAACAATCTTTTCTTAACTTTTCCCACTAACTCTCAAGACAGATTTTCACTCCTAAAATCTCTGACTTCTGTACAATAACCTGATCCCTCACCATCCTTTTCTGTGTCCTTCCTTTAGGAGGTTCATAAAAGGGCTGGATCCAGAAAGCCCACTCACTGTAGCTTTCCCTGGTGGTTTCTTGAGGATTAATCTGGCAGATACAGAACCTGGGATACTGCTTTTTCTGAGCAGGAGGATCTGGCTGGAGGATGCCTGAATCAGCCTGCCACTGGTATTTGGAATTTCCATGCTTTGCAGAAAGAGCTCATCCTTATTTTCCTTGGGCCTGGGTTCAAAGAGGAACTGGAATACCTCTCTCCAGAAACAGCTGCAGCACAGTTCCTAAGTGGCTCCTGGATAGCATCTCTCTTGAGTGATGGGCCCCCTGCCCCACCCTCTACCACCCACCCAGCAAAAAACTTGAAACCCGGTTGCGGCATGACCACTTAGAGCAAGAGATCTGATTCATTGGGCTCCTACCCATGCTAGATGGTGAGGTTGCAAACAACCCTGGCCCTTCCAGGGGATTATTTTCTAATAAAGTCTCCCTACTCTCTGTTCTTGATATCTTTGGACCCTTTGTTGTAAGAGTTGGGAGTGAGCTGATGTGTGTCTCTTGTATTTTTCCATTTTCCTGAATGAGGGCAGGAGTGCTCCAGGGCGCTGGAATCCGATTTTAAGGTGGTGACTCAAGTTGTAGTTGAAAATCAAGGTCTCTGTTACCTCCAGTCTCTTTCACATAGCTGCCAAACTATCTTGAGTTCTTTGAAATTGTCTTGGATCATTGCATTGCTGAGAAAAGCTAACTCATTCACAGTTGGTTGTTGTGCAGTATTGCCGTTACTGTGTTCGATGTTTTCCTGGTTCTGCTCAGTTTGCTTTGCATCTGTTCGTGTAAGCCTTCTCAGGTTTTTCTGCAATCAAAGAAGCTTATATTCTAATGAAGGAAGACAACACAGAAACCAGGGGTTTGTGGGTACCCACAAGGCAGCCCAATGTGGAGGTAAAATAGACTGAAGAAGGGGAGGAAGGGGAAGTGAACAGTGTGGCTGAGACTTCTGATGATAATGATGGCTCTCAGCTGATTTTTCTTCCAAATGCAGAGTCTGTGTAGACCAAATCAAAGATAAATTATGTGATTAATTGATCATAACCGTTTGGCTTAGAAACTTGCAGAATAAACTGCTGTTTAACCACATGCTTTCTTGGCTCTGGAAGGTTTAGGATTGTAGAAATTAGAACTGGAAGAAAGATTAGAGATCCTGTAATTCAACCCCTCTGTTTTACAGAGGAGGAAACTAGGGACTCAGAAAGGAAAGTGACTTATCCAAAAACCGCTCAGGGTAGGAACTGATTCAAACTCAGGCCTTCTCCCCAAATTCAGTACTCTTTTCACAGTGTCTTGCTTGGCTTTGCTTAGCATGTGGTGGGGCAGTGGCCAACAAATAGAACTATGCTTTTGTAGATCTTGGGGATCTTGGACCCATCCCCAGATAAGGGAATATTTAGGGATTGGACTGGAGCCAACTACAAGATGAGAAGATAACTTTACTCTTGGCCAGGTCAGGCTGTGGCTCATGCTTTTTGCATTCTATACCCGAAGAGATATGACTCTTGCCTAAGTAAATCTTTGGTAGACTTCTTGGAACCTGGGGAGTGAGATAACTCGTGAACTGAGTGACCCATGGAGCAACAATCAGTGTTCTGGTTCTTATTCTACCACAAGGCCAAGTTAACTTGTTCTGTCAGAAGCAGTAGGAAGTAAGCTCCTTGTGGGAAGAGGCAATATCTCTTTTGTATTTTTATTCCTAATCCCTTGCACAGTGCCTTGCATGTGTTAAGCAATGAATGCTTGTGAAGTGATTTACCAGTGCCCCCAATTCACCTTACATAGGGTTCTCCTACCTCTTGCAAGTACCAAGGACAGCTCCCTTGGATAGTGGCCAAGAGTTGGGTTGTTGGGGTTTTTGTTTTTTTGTTTTGTTTTTTGTTTTTTAAATCATTCTAGTTGTTTAGCAGTTCCCTTGGACAGAGATCCAGAATTACAGAATGTCATTGTGGAAGGGGACTTTTGAGATCAAGCAGTTCAGAACCTCATGTCACAGGTATTGTTTCAGAGCCATGGTGTGAAGGGAAAAAATACAGGAAAGCAGGCTTTCTACTGAGATAACATATCTTAATGAATATAAACACTTTGCAAACCTTAGAGAACTATGTAAATACCATTATTATGAAACCAATATGGACACAAATAAACACAGATTCTGGTCTATAATAGTAGCTAATTAATGCACTGACACTTTATGGTTTCATGCCCTTTTATTACTATATTTTATTTGAAACTCATATCAACCCTTTGAGGGAAATGGTGCCATCATTTTTATCCCTATTTTAAGAGATGAGGAAACTGAGGTGGAATATAGGGAAAGCGTGTACTCCAACTTCATATTATTAATAAGTTTGTGTCAGAATGTGGAACCTCCAGTGTCTTATCTCCAGGTCAAGTCTCTTATTTCCTAACACTTTTCATGATGCCATACAGTCAATTTCTATACATACATTTATTTTTCTCCCCTTCCGTCATCTTTTCTCTTCTCTTTTTCCATTGTTCCTCTCATTTCTGCTCCTCTTCCTTCTTCCCTTCATTCCTTGCCCCCTCCCCTTCTCTTCTTTCCTTTCCTCCTCTCCTTTTCCCTTTCTTTCTCTTTTTTCCTCTTCCTTCTGTCTCTTCTTTCCCCTTCTTTTTTCCATTCCCTCCCCTTTTCTTCTCTTCCCTTACTTCTAAGCTAAACAAGTCCACTTTAAACCAGACAATGACTTTTCCCCATTTAGATTTTTAGAAATACCTCCCCATTTGTTAGTTAACTAGCAAAAAAAGAAATAGGAAAAAGATTATGGCTATCGTCCAGTTCAGAAGAGCCCAAAACCGACCTCTGCTTTCAATGAAATTCATTTTTCCTTATTGTCATTGTTGTCCAGTCATTTCAGGATAACATATCTGTGAAATGGGTATGTTGGCTGGGGATAAGCCTTCAGTGAAGATCTGCAGATTTTACTTTACTGATTCTGCCAATATGGGCATAGACCTTCTGAAGACAGCGAAAGATCTCATGGTATCACACAAAGAGATTTGGAATCAAGAGAGGGACCCTAAGTTCAAATCCCAATTCTGTATAGCCTTGGGGAAACTCTTACTTTCTTCCTCTATGAAACAGAATTGTTAGAGGAGACTTGGCTCTTCATTCTATGCTCCTGCAAACCCTTTTTCACATGAATAAATCAATGTTCATAGAATGGAAGTTACTCAGAAACATACAGTTTGTAAATGATAGGTTTTAGATGAAAACAAATATCCTAATCCCAGTCCAACTTTTTTTTAATGACCTTACTTTTTCAATTTAAAAAAGTGTATTTCCTCTCTCTCTTACTTCCTGTCCCCAATTTTCTTTCTCTACACAATGCTTTTTAGAGCCATGGAACTATGGGGAGAGAGCTGGCCTGGTATCAAAACTTTCTGGTTACAGCCTTGCCTTTGCTGCATTCTGACTGTGTGTGATCCTGGACAAGCCCTTTAACCTCTCAGGCCCTAGGTCACTAGCGTCAGACTCAAGTTGAAATAGGCCCCACTGCAAAACTCATACATAAGGCTATCTCTTGGCTGCCTAGTGCTTAGAAAATCATACATTATCTGCATTATATTGTATGTTTATTTTTATTAAATATTTCCTAATTACATTTTAATCTGGTTTCAGCTGTTCCGGAAGTATTACAGCCCATGGCCTGGGTGTTTGATATTTCTTCTCTAAGCAACTCTGTAAAACAATATACATATGTATGCAGATATGTGTGTACATATATGTATTTATATGTGTGTATGTTATAGATGTATATTGTATATGTATATATAATGGACATGTATCTGTGCACATAGCACAACTTTGTGAGCCTTAACATGAGTGTGTGTGTACATGTATATATTCATATATACACATACATAATGAAGCCGCTAAGGAGCACCATAATGCACGGAGCGCCAAGACTGCAGTCAGGAAAACTCCTCTTCCTGAGTTCAAATCCAGCCTCAGGCACTCACTAGCTATGTGACTCTGGGCAAGTCACTTCACTCTGTTTGCCCCAGTTTCCTCATTTGTAAAATGAGCTGGAAAAGGAAAGGGCAGACCGCTTCATTGTTTTTGCCAAGAAAACCCCAAATGGGATCATGAAGAGTCAAACATGACTGAAATGACTGGACAACAATAACAACAACTAAATGTGTACATGTATACATATGTGTGCATGTGTGTGTGTATAAATATCTATAAAAACGTGTTCATTTGTTTTCAATCGTTTCCTACTCTCTGTGATCCCATTTGGGGTTTTCATGGCAGATATTAAGTAGTTTTCTATTTCCTTCTCTAATTCATTTTACAGATGAGGAAACTGAGGCAGACAGGAGAAGTGACTTGCCCAGGGTCACATAACTAGAAATTGTCTGAGGGTAGATTTGAATTCAAGTCCTCCAGACTTCAGGACCAATGTGCTATCTACTATACCACCTAGTTGCTGGATATTTAGTTATACAACTTTGTAAATGATACATACATATAGTCAACTATATAAAAATTTTAAGTTGCAGAGAGAATGGTGACCTGCACTGCTGGATGGAGTTTCCTGTCTGGAGCCTCCCTGTCTTGGTGAAATCATACTATTATTCAACTATTCTGACCAGAAATGGCCAGTTCTTGTGTCAGAAAACAGAAGAAAGGGTAATAAAGTCAGAACCCTCTTGTCTCCATTGGAGACAGTCTAGAAGCTAGGGAAAGGTAGGGGTAGAGAAGACAGATGTCAAGATACGGATGAGAGACCAGGCCGAGGGGGCACATGGGAGTAATGACTGTAACTGGGGTCATGCCATTGGAGGAAGAAGAACGTGACCTGGCTCGTGCCCCCTGGCCCTGAGAACCCAAAACCCACCCTCAGGTTGCCTGGGCACCCCGGCAGAATGGATGCTCTCGATAGGGGATCTTTGAAGATGATCCGGGCATTGTTGAGACATGATAAGGTGATGGAGAGAGGCATGCCTGTGCGGGACGGCGGCGTTTCTCCCTGCAGGGCAATCCTGCTGCTATTTAACAGAGACTTAGCCATGTCATAACACGGCATAATGAGGGAATTTGTTACCAAAGGACTCACCACAATGGCCTCCTCTTCCAGGGCCGTTTTATTTCCCAGGCATGTTGGGGGCTGCCCGGGAATGTGGACATGAAAGGCTCCTCAGACAGGAGCTGTCAGCATGTTAACACCTGGCCCAAACATCACCCCCTCCCATCCCCTGAATAACCGATAATGGGCTTTGCCCTGGTGCCCCCATTGGAGGGAAGCCATTATGATAGAGAGCTAGGCTGAAATCGTTGGTCCATGAGGTCCACGGCCTGGACCACTTACTGTCCTCTCAGGGCTTCCTCGCTCCCCAAGTGACTCCTTAGGCAAGACCCTCTTCCCACTCTGGAGCTCAATTTCCTCATCTATTTAAAATGAGGAAGATGAACTAGTTTATTTCTGTAAGCGCTATTCCTAGGGTTCTAGAGCCAGAGATGAAGAGGATTTCAGAGGAAATCTAGATGAAATCCCTTCATTTTACAAACCATAGTTTTAGATTTAGAATGGGGAAAGTCCTCAGAGACACCCTACCCAGCCTCCTCCTTTCACTGAGTCTAGAAAAGGAAATGATTTGTTCAAAGTCACACCATTCATCAAGAGGCAAGGAGAGCTAGGACTGGGTCTGCTGACTCCAACACAGCACAAATATTACTGAGTTTGTATTTGTTTATCTGATTATTTCTTTAGTATAAGAAACTCCCTCTGCCAACCCAGATGGAGGACAAATTCTCTGTATTTATCTTTTTTCTTCCTTTCTTTTTCTTTCCCTTCCTTCCTTCCTCCCTTCCTTCTTCCTTCTTTCCTTTCTTTCTTTCTTCTTTCTTCTTTCTTTTTTCTTCCTTCCTCTCTCTTTTTTCTTTCTTAATTCTTTTTTCTTCCTTTCCTTGTTTCTTTTTCTTCCTTCCTTTCTTCCTTCTTCCTTATTTCTTTTTTCCTCCTCCTTTCTCCTTCTTTTTGCTTCCTTCTTTCCTTCCTTTCTTTTTTCTTTCTTAATCCTTTTTTCTTCCTATTTCTTTCTTCCTTTTTTCTTTCTTCTTTTTTCTTTCTTTCTTCCTTCTTTCCTTCCTTTCTGTCTGTCTTTCTCTCTCTCTCTCCCTCCCTCACTCCCTTTCTCCCTTCCTTTCTTCCTTCATTCCTTCTTTTCTTCATCTGGTAATCAGGATTAAGTTAACTCACCCAGAGACATACAGCTAGTAAGGGTCAAGGCTGATTTGAACTTAAGGTCCCTGACCTCTGGTACCAGTGCTTTATCCTTGGGGCACCAAGGGTTTAAATGACTTGTTCAGTGTCACTGCAGAAATGGATCAAAGATTGGATCATAGAATCTTAGACTCAAAGCTAAAAAAAAAAAAAATCCTAAGGGTCACTGAGTCCAATTTTGCTTCAAAAGTAAAGAAACTGAGGTTGAGATAAATGCTTTCTGGTTGATTGGCTTGTTGAGTGAGGATGTTTTTAAGTTTGAAAAATAGTTTTCTTTACCATGAGGTAGTTAGTGCAAGGATTGTAACTATAATTCCCATTTTACAGAAGGGAAAACTGAGGCTCAGATGAAATGATGTTGCTGGATCACACAGCTGATTGATGTTGATGTAAAATAATCCTTTGACAGGAGCTGTTAACACCTGGCTCAAATACAGTTCTCAAATCCCTGAAATAACTCATTCACTTTTTTGGCTTTAGCATCCTGATTTTACTTAATCCTCATTTTATTTCCAGTCCTTACCTAGCCCTCCATTTCCTTATCTTTAAAATGAGGGAGGGGATTAGACCCCTTCCAGCTATTACTACAGTCCTGAAGATCACTGTGTGAGTGAGGAATTGTTATCAGTTCTTATCCACATTTCTGGGTATGCTTTTTGTGTGTGTGTGTCTGTGTGTATGTGACCTTGTATACTGGTCACTTCCTCTAGTCTCAAGGAAGGTGCTTAACTGTCCTGGGCCTCAGTCCTCTCATTTGTAGAATGGGAGAGATGATTGGGCCATAGGGGTGAAACATACAGCATCTGCCTAAAATACAAATTCTCCCTTTGATTCAATTCAGCAAACATTTATAAAGTATGGTAGAATATAAGGTCCTTGACATCAGGGGCTAATGTAGATTTTCTTTGTGTACCTGTAGTCTAGTACAATGGATAGCACTCATTATTTTCAGCTTCTGAGCGAAGTCCTGAAAATGCAGTGACATATGTCAAACTATCCCTGCCTTTATGGAGTTCACATTTTTGGGGGGCGGGGGGAAGACAGGAATCAATTATGTACAGAGCTCTACAAATATGAGGCTGTTTGAGATAAACAGCTGTCCCTGAGGTTTCACAAATCTGGTAGCAGCTAGAATAAGTCTCTGAAGAGAGCTAAGGTTCTAATAGGTAGAAGGAGTGAGTGAGTTCCAGACTCGGGGGAATGGGGATGGAGATAGACAATACAAAATCTTGGAGGCATTATTATCAAATAATTGTATTATCTGCATTATCAAATTCAGGGAACAAGAAATAAGCCCCTTAAGCTAGAACCTAGAGTGTGTGAAGGGGAATAATGTAAAAATCAGGAGAAAGAATAAGCCAGATTCACATTGTAGAGGGTCCCGTGGTTTACTTGCTCACAAAATGATCACGTGGGGAGACAATGATGGTGAAAATGGAACATCTTCTACAGGCTCTCTAAGAGTTAGGACAAAGATCTCACTGTCTGTGGATGGGAATGCCCTAGAGGGACTTCTGCTTAATTAGTCATTCAGTCAGTCCACAAGCATTTAGGAAACATCTGGCAGAGTGTGCTAGCAAATAGAAAACTAGATCTTCCTTCCTCACAGGGAACTTCCATTTTAATGGGAAGATAGCAGATGCATGTAAGATATATAGGCAGTTTTGATCTGATTTTTCTTGAGCAGCATGATGAATATAGAAATATATTTAGAAGAATTGTACTTGTTTAATCTGTTTTGCTGCTTGGGGAGAGAAAGAGAAAATTTGGAACATATAGTTTTGTAAAGGTGAATGCTGAAAACTTATCTTTGCATGTATTTGGAAAAATAAAAGACTATTTTTAAAAAGAAATATAAGGAGGGGGCAGCTAGGTGGTGCAGTGGATAGAGTACCAGCTCTGAAGTTAGAGTTCAAATCTGACCTCAGACACTTAACGCATCCTAGCTGTGTGATTCTGGGCAAGTCACTTAACCCCAATTGCCTCAGCAAAAAAGGAAAGAAAGAAAGAAAGAAAGAAAGAAAGAAAGAAAGAAAGAAAGAAAGAAAGAAAGAAAGAAAGAAAGAAAGAAAGAAAGAAAGAAAGAAAGAGAATGAAAGAAAGAAGGAAGGAAAGAAGGAAGGAAAGAAGGAAGGAAAGAAGGAAGGAAAGAAGGAAGGAAAGAAGGAAGGAAGGAAGGAAGGAAGGAAGGAAGGAAGGAAGGAAGGAAGGAAGGAAGGAAGGAAGGAAGGAAAGAAAAGAAAAGAAAAGAAAAGAAAAGAAAAGAAAAGAAAAGAAAAGAAAAGAAAAGAAAAGAAAAGAAAAGAAAAGAAAAAAAGAAAAGAAATATAAGGAGGCAGCTAGGTGGTTCAGTGGATAGCACACCAGCCCTGAAGTCAGGAGGACTTGAGTTCAGAGCTGGTCTCAGACACTTAACACTTCTTAGAGGTGTGACCCTGGGCAAGTCACTTAGCCCCATTTGCCTCAGCAAATGTGTGTGTGTGTGTGTGTGTGTGTGTGTGTGTGTGTGTGTATTTGGAAGGCGATGGATTGTCATGGAGGATACTAAGACTCCTATAAAAGGGGACATTTGAGCTGGGCAGAGGAAAGGGCATTCCAGGCATGGAGATGGAAGATGTATGAAAATCAAGTGAAGGTTAGCTGGATCATGGAGTGAGTATGTGTAGGGGAATACCGCACAATAAGCCAGAAAAGCAGAAATGGAGCCAAGTCATAAAGAGTTTTAAATGCTCAAGAGGTTTATTTGTAATGATCCTAGAGGCCATGGAGAACCTTTGGAGTTTACTAAGTAGGGAAAGACTCTTATCAGACAAGCTGTGTTTAAGGAAGTCATATTGGTTGAGGGGTGGAGAGAGGCTTGGGATAGGGATTCATCCACTGGGTGTGGGATTTCATGGGATGAACTCTTCTCCCAGAGTACTAAGGGACATCTGTAGCCATCCGTTCTTTCCAACTCAAATTTGAACAATAATCCCCATTTCCCCAATACTGGACAAAGAGTCATCCAACCTTCGAAGACCTCTCACGAGTTAAAACCCTTTACCTCTGGGAAGGGCCTTGGAGTGGAGGAAGGTCACCCATTCCACATCTGGAAGTTTTTCCTTATTCATATACTCCATTTCATGGACTTGAACACTCCCAACAGCAATGCTCTTCTCCATGAATTCTCGGAGCCTTCATCTATCTCTGACACCAGAATGACTCACCAAGCTCATCACTTATCTTTTTCTCTCACCATTAGTCAAGCCTGCAATGACTTCTTTGTTCCTTCCACAGCTAGCTCCCAGCTGTGCTCCATGAAGATCAAACAATTATTCAAAATCCTTCCTTCCATGTGAAGTCATTCTTTACTCTCAGAAATCCTGGATTCAAATCCTGCCTCTTTCATTTACTACCTCTGGACCTTACTTTCCACCTCCTCTCTAAAATCAGGGAAATTGGACTAAATTATCACTGAAGTCTCTTTTTTTCACTGGATCTGTGAAATACATGAAGACAGCCTAGAATAGGGGCACCAGTCCGCATCAGGAGGACCTGAGTTCAAATACAGCCTCAGACATTACACTTACCAGCCGTGTGATTCTCAGCAAGTCATTTAAACTTGATGCCTTGCCCCTCCCCCCCAAAAGGCAACTAGAATCATACCCCCTCTCCTCCCTCACCCCATTATTTCCACCAGGTATCCTCATCTGCAGTTCTCAAATCTGCAGTTTCTTCCCCTAATCCTTGTATGGTAGAATTCTGAGGCCTGATTGCCACACTGTGCATACTCTGACTTAACACTGACCTTAGGTTAGACCTGTAGTCAGAAAAACCTGAGTTCAAATCCTGCCTCAATCACTTAGTAACTGTGTGATCTTGGGCTAGTCAATAGCATTTTCTCAACCTCAGTTTCCTCATCCAATAATAGCATCAACCTCCAGGGTTCTTATAAAGTTCTAATGTGATAATATTTGTAAATGCTTTGCAAACCTTAAAGCTCCATCCAAATTCAAGCTATTATTATTTCTCTAAACTGAACCAAGTCTGTGGTAGTGTACTTAAGGTCAAAATCATTACCATAGAGAGGGCCACAGGCCTTTCTGTTCGTTGTGGCCTCAGCACAGAGATTCAGATAGACCAGAAAGGGAAATTAAAGGTCACTTAGTCCAATTCCCTCACTTTACAGATAAGTAAACTGAGGTCTAGAGAGATCCAGTAACTTCTCAGGTAACTCACAAAACTACCTTTCTCAGAAAGGTATCTAAAGAGCAGAGCTGAGATTTGAACTTGGGTCCCTTGATTCTCCATCCAGTAATCTTTCCACTCTGCTCCTCAGTGCTAACAATGAATTTGTACTTTCCTCCATCCCTGAATCTTTAAAAACATGGACAAGTGGGAAAACTCAGACCCTCTTTTTCCTGGAACTCTCCAGTTTTTCAAAACCCTGCCAAGTGACTTACAGTAGGCTATGTCGTTGGCCAAGCCAACCCCCTTGTACTGCCCTCCACTCGCCTTGGGGTATGGCCCAAATAGAAGTCCTCTATGGAACCCAAGCCAAAGACTGAAAGTTCTGTTCAATTCAACAAAGCTCCAACCTGTCCTCTACACAGCTGCCAAACTGATATCACAAAAGCCTAGATCATTCCCTACTCCAAAAGCTGCACTGGCTCCCCACTGTCTAGGATAAAACAGTCTTATCTTGGACATTTAAAGCTTCCCATGGTCTAAATCCATCCTACACTTTAAGGTTTATTGCATATGATTCAATTTCATCCCTCTATTACACCCCATTAGATTGTAGGGTCCTTGCAGGCAGGCAGGAATTGGCTTTTGCCTATTCCTTTCCTTCTTTCCTTCCTTCCTTCTTTCCTTCCTTCCTTCTTTTCCTTTCCTTCCTTCCTTCCTTCCTTCCTTCCTTC
>JAJPUD010002938.1:6574-62214 GCA_023553655.1 Myrmecobius fasciatus
ATAGATAGATAGATAGATAGATAGATAGATAGATAGATAGATAGATAGATAGATAGATAGAGATAGAGATAAAGATATAGATATATGCATAGACATATACACATATCATGCAGAAACAACTGTTATATTTAGTACTTTGTAGTCATACATACATTCATATGTAAAATGTGTGTATATATTTACATATATACATACATATATCTATACTTATATACATACATATATAATTACCTCTTTACATTTTCAAAGGGAGTTAACTCTCCCAGTGGAATCACAGGTTTGGTCTAATATGTGTGTGTCTATGTCTGTGTTTACACAAATATATGCAGAACTTTATGGAGGTTCTGACAGATTATAGAGAGCCATCTCATGTCATATAATAGAATAATTCCTAATTTGTACATAGCTATATCCACATATGTGTACACACAGATCAAGGGGATTCTATAAGTCTTAGGGCAATTTTAACCAATTCAAGCTATAAACTTCAGTAAGGCTTTTATGTACACATTTTGGACACACCTGTAATTTTACTGAAATAGGAAACTCCCTCTAACAATTCATACAGGCAGCTACTCTATAATTTAGAGAATTGTCTGGGAATAGTAAATGGTTGAATGATTAGTCTGGTATCAGAAAGCCAGTGTGTATCAGAGATGGGACAGGATCCCATTTCATCCTGACTATGAAACTGACTTCTCTAACCACTACTCCACCCTGCCTCTCCTGAGATACATAATAATTGCTGTATGGTTATGGCATTCCATAAGACACAGTGCAAAATTAATCAGCATCACTTTATAAATGGCACACCATATGTGGTATCTGAAATGTCATTATCAAGTGGACAGAGAAGGCACTGATTCTGATTCTGTCCCTCTCCCCTAAAGTTATATACAATATGGTATTTTACAGAACTATCATTTCCTTCAAACAGCATTCAGTTTTGACTTAAATCAGTAAAAAAAAAAAAAGGCAATTTCTCATTCTTCCTCTGGGAAAAGAAGGTCAGTTTGAATATAAAAATGTTTTTATGTTCTTTCTAGTCTGACACACTAAACTCCTTAAGGCTAAGAATGATGTCTTCCCCTAACTATATACTCACTATCCCAGTACCTGGGATGGTGCCCTGCAAAAAGTTCAATAAAGATTATTAACTGTCTGCTTTTTAGATGTCTGGAATGTTTTTGGGGTTTTTTTTGCAGCATCTTTTCCCATTTTTTTTTACAATTCTCATATAACACCTTTCAGAAAATATGATCAGAAAGTATTTTACAGAATCTAATTCTGCTACCTAGGAACAATTTGTTGGGTACAAAGGGTAACAGCGATTTGATTTTTTTGGACAACAGCCACAAAGGAGTAATCTATTTTTAAAGTCAAGTCAAAAAGTATTTGTTAAGCTTGTACTGTGTGCCAGGCACTGTTTTAGGTCTAAGTGCTAAATATTTTTTTTAAGTATGAGTAACAAGCTTAGGAATGGATTTAATGTCTTACAAATCATTTTTTAGACTTCTCCACAAACTAATATTTAACAAGCATTCAACAAGAGAAAAAAAAAAGTTTAAACAAAAGCCAGAAGCAATCAGAACTCTGATTGTTGAATTTTGGCATGTCTGTCAAATTAAAGTTATGGCTGATGAACTGGGCATATTCTAGAAAAAAAAAACTCCCTTCAAATTTTGCACTCAGTTGCTCATTTTGATCCTCATATAGGTTAGGAAACCCTTCAGAAAGATTTGTTTGACCTACCTAAACCCTTGATGCTCTTCCACTCTCAACCTCTTCCCCTTTACAGGCTGCCTGCCATAAGGAAAGGCATGTTTCTCAGAAAGCAGTCTCCTTCATCCATGACATCCTTACAGAGGTTCTGACAGACTGGAGCGAGCCCCCACATTTTCATTTCAATGAAGCACTGTTCCGTCCCTTTGAACGCATCATGCAGCTGGAATTGTGTGATGAGGATGTCCAGGACCAGGTAAATAGCCTTATTTGGGAAAATGTGGGGAAAATGAAGAGTCCTCTAGACATAGTGGGAATTTTAATCAGCTTGCTTATTGCAGGAGTTTGTAGAGAAAGGATTCATACTAGACACAAGAGGAGAGAGAGTGATGTTATTACTTCTAATGTATTTGCTTTTTCCATTATTTTTTTCTAGTATATTCATCATAGATGTCCTCTCTTTGTCCTCTGTTGTTGTTCCTCTGCTTGTTCCTAACCCCTTCATTTAAAAGCAGACAAGTCCACTTTCTATTTCACGGATATATTTGAGTTCTGTAACATGTCTTGATAAAACTTAAAGCCCTTTCAGAAAGAAGCATAGTATTCTGCACATAGTCGGTGCTGAATAAAAATTTGTTGTTTTTTTGCTCTAAAGGATTGTCAATCCTTGGGTTCAAATCCTTGGGTTCAATTCCACACATTTTAATAATTATGCATATCTATTAGACAAATTTTTTTCCTATATTTTAATGAAGTGGGGATGGAAGGGAGATAAAATAGATATGTTAATTTTGTTTTAAAGCTAGGTGATGCAAAAAAATGTAAAATATTGCTTTCACTTTCAGATGTGGTCACTATTATTAGTTTTACAAATTAGTGTTACAAAATTCTTCTTACAAAGTTGGAATAATTTGTGAATGAAATGTAAAAAATAACACATCAAGCAAACTTGAAAAAAAAATAACTTGGTACTGGCTTAATGTAGGGATTTCATGGCATTCAAAGGACCATACTCTAGTTAATAAATTGTTCAGAGTCTATCACAAATAGCTCTGCGCTTGAGAGAAATGATCTCCATGCCATAAAATAAATCCCATGGGAAAAAATAGGCATACTGGTCTGTTTGTATACATATAGTATACATATGAAAAGCTGCATCAGGGATAGAAGTGAACAGACTTTAGTAAGATAGGGGAAAGAAGAAAGAAGTAGTCTCAAAGATACATTCAATCCTCATTAGACTACACAATCTTTTGAACTGATAAAGAGGAAGAGAAAGATACAAACATGATATGCAACACAATTGACTGAGTAAGAATAGGAAATCTGTGACTCTTCTCATGGAAGCAATTAAGGAAAACAAAGTTAAAGAGAATTATTCCCTTCATGGCAAAATATATCAGGAGACTAGGAGTCTAGAGAGATTTGAGAAAAACAATTCTACATATGTAGTTTGTATAGATTTACATCTATACACCACAATAAAGTCCTTTCTTTTAGCATAAGTTAGGTCAAATAATAAAATTGGCCTCTTAATTTTTCTCTGAAAAATACACATTTATGTGATTTATTCTTTTTAAGCTACTTATGATAAAGTAGTTCAGGCACAATTGGTTTCTGTTTTATCAAACAGGTAAGATAGATCCAGATGGAAATTTGGAATTATTCCACTATATATTTAAAACTGGTATGGGGTAGGATGAACTTCATAAAGGAAGTCTTTCACGCTGTTGTGCTGGGAAGTGAGTTGAAATTTCCTGCCAGTCTACAGTATGTGAAATGAATCCTAACATCTGTCCTAAGATTCTCCAGGTATAAGCTTTTGGTTATTATTTATTTGTCAGTATAACATCTAAAATATGCTCTCCAAGTTTTATGCTACTGACTCTTCAAAAGTAGTATAGTTCTTAGTACTAATCTGAGATTCCTTCCAACTCCGAGATTCCTTGTTTTCATATGTTTCTTGGGTTGGTTGCCTAAAACCTATTGATTTCCATGCCTGTCTCTTTAATCTTCTGTATACTGCGATTTCTCTACTTTCCTCTAGGAATAAAATGACTGTAGATATTGCCAGCCTCTCCCATACACACATTTTGGCATAAAGGAAATAGTCAGAAAATGTGTAGGGAGCAATTGTAAACAATAGTAAAGGTTGGTGGAGTAAAAAATTTATTAGAAAAACAAACAACAACAACAAAACAAACAAACAAACAAAAGCAAAACAACCTAAATGTGAAACAGGCACTTTTATATGGGTTCATGGATTCAATCATGATATTAGAAGCTACCATAAACATTTTCCATGATTATGAAATATTTGAGATTTTGTACTGGTATTTTAAAAGAAGTCATTGAATAACAAGTAGCAAAGGGGACAGTTACTTATTTCCCATTTGGAATATGTTAAATATCAAAGACAGAGGATTTAATTATTTCTTACCAAATTATATAGACTATCTATAGATAGATATTGGATACTAATTGAGTTATTGTTTGCAGTCATGCCTTTAAATTTAAATTTACTCTTAGACAATACAGACTTGCACAATGTCAGTGAAGTTTGAAAGGAGTTCAACTAGTACAGCTCAACATTTTATGGGTAAAATTAACTGAGGTCCAGAGGAGTTGTGACTTACTCAGGATCACAGTCTAAGTGGGTTATGTGGAATAATCTGTGGGCATGAATCCTGATTCTACCATTTACTACCCAAGAGCATGAATTCTGGCTCCACCATTTACCACCTATGTGACTTTGATTTTCTTAACTGATATTTCTTGATCTCTTTAAATCTCAGTCTCTTCAGGGTTGAATTTGGTTACCTTTAAGATCCTTTCCAATTCTAAATATCTGATCATATGAACATGGAGAAGATGACATCTAGTTTGTCCATGTTATTACTTTCTTTGGCCATCATCTTTGAATAAATGAGGAAAGAGCTAGATAACAGGGAGGGAATCATTGCCCTTCCCAAAGATTTCACCACACTTCTTTAGTGAGGGGTTGTAACAACTAACATTTTTGTTTGTTTGTTTCATTTGTTTTTAAATCAGGTAGTCACATCAATAGGAGAATTGGTTGAAGTATGTTCTACTCAGATCCAGTCAGGATGGAGGCCTTTATTCAGTGCTCTGGAAACAGTACACAGCAGTAATAAATCAGAAATGAAGGAATATCTTATAGGAGACTACTCCATGGGTAAGAATATATGAATGATTCACATGCTTTTGTAGTTAGGAGAGACCCAAACATATTAACAAGCTAAAGAAGTGATCATAGCTAGGTAAAGATAAAAGTTTAAGGAAAGGGAGGAAGTGATCAATGGAGGCAATCTTCCAAATGCGCATGGGAGGGTCTACCATTATAGGCCTAAAATAGCAGATTGCTTTTGGAAGGAAAAGCCACCAACTCATCTATTGAATACAAAGCCAAGGAGAAGAAGATAAAGATGTTGAAAAATAAAGAAGAATTCATAATGGATAGTCTTAATTGCCTCAGTAAATCAGGAGGCAAAATCATCTTTTGACAGATGTAGACAATCACAAAGGCAAAAAAAATGAGACACAGAGAGACATAGAAATATAGATAAAGACAGAGAAACAAAGGGACTGAGACAGATACAAAGAGGAAATTGGAGAGTAAAGAGTAGAAGTTTGGAACTGCCACTTGAGAATGTAATGGAAGTTCCATCCAAGATGAACAGAAATACTGGTTTGCAATTGTGAGAGCATAATTAAGATTATACCATGTAAATTGTTAAGCTGCCCAATCAGCATGATTATGTGATTCCCTCTTTCCACGCAAGATCAAAGACAACTCCTCCAAGGTTGAAAATTAGCAAAGAATGAACAGGAGGAAAAAGAGCAATGTTTGGGGGACACAGATTTCAGTTCCAGCTAGGACTAGGGAATCTCATCTGCAATCAGAAAAAAATGGCACGTCAGCTTTGTAGAATGAAAGGGAGTGTCTACAAAAGGGCAATTCTTGGGGCTCCCTGTCCATAGCTATAGTTAGCTTAGGCTTCCTTTTCATGTTTGGTAGGTCAAATAACATCAAGAAGTTTCTGTCTTCACTTTCTATAAAACTATGTTGAAATCCTCTCAATTCACATTGATATTCCATAACTACCATTAATACAGCATTCCATGTATTCACTGAGTCTGATTATACATAGATTCATTTCATTTGGGGGCTCATATGTTGCCTCATTTCTGCTATTCATTCACCTCTCTCCTCACCTGTCTCAATCAAACATCATCTTCATGAAATGCTTATACTCCTGTTATTTGCTCACTTTTTAGCAGAACAATATTTGTGTTTGGTCCCTAGAAGCCAATGAACTTTTGTTGAATAGTTGTTAACTCAGGGCTGAGAGTATCTTTCTGATAGTTCTTTTGGGGAGTTGCTTTAGAAATACTCTCAGTCTGGCTAACCTCAAGGCTGACAAACTTACCTTCTGTATTTCTCTTCCCACAGGAAAGGGTCAGGCCCCTGTGTTCGATGTCTTTGAAGCCTTTCTGAACACGGACAACATCCAAGTGTTTGCCAATGCAGCCACCAGTTATATTATGTGCCTTATGAAGTTTGTGAAAGGATTGGGTAAATGTGACTTTCTAATATATTTAGTTTAGCTAAACCTTTGTGTTCTCTTTTCAAGATGGTATTTGTCTGGAAGCCAGACCCTTTGTCACTAGGCATACTGTGTGCTTGGGAGGAAGCAAGCATCCTAAGACTTGAACAGATGGTAAACAGTGTGTGTGATGTACCAGAACCAAAACGCTTATTATGAAAGTCACTTGGATGCTATCCAGAGCTAAATTACAGTATGGTGATGTTGGAGCTTTACACAGACTGTAGGCCTATGAAGAAACATATTGTACAACATTCAAATCTCTTTAGTCTATCTTCTTACTTCTGACAACATACAACATTATTATATTCAGTACTCATAGTAGATCACACCTATATGCTATTGTTTTATAGTTTGCAAAATACTTTTCTTCCAATGATCTTGAGAGAATGAATAATGATATAGCCATTGTACATGCAAGGAAATTAAGGCATGGTGATTTTCATGGTCATACAGTTAATGAATGGAAGACATAGGACATGAATTCAGTTTGTTTTACACAAAATTTAGTGTTTCGTCTATTTTTATTTATAATTTTCAGTCATAATGAAACCAATTTCTTTTAAGACCAGAATATTAGTGGTCCAAATTCAATTCTGGCCCCCCAAGGATATAATTTTGAATGGGCCCTTTTAAACTTTCGTTATTTGTAAAATGTGTTTCCAATAGAAAAAAAACCTGAGTCACAAAGAAACTTTTTGACCCATCATATGTAGAACCTTTGAAGTTACCACTTAGTTTATTTTAAATTCTTCATAACATGTCACACTATAGTATATAATATAACTAAATATCTTAGGTCCAGGTTCATCTCATCTAAGAAACTGCCTTATTAAAAATAACCAAGAATTTAGAAGACAGATGGTATAGAGGTTGGGAACAGTTTTGTAGAATCGCAATATATGGCACTGAATGTTTTTGCTGAGAGCTCAAAGTACTTGATATTTTACATTTCTTGAAACAAAAAAAAAACAAGCCATAAATTGGCCAACTGATATTATTATTCATATCCTGTGAAGAGGCAAACATGGAATTGAACCCTGAAATGTTAAATATTGTCTAGTGCTGAAGAGCTACCACTAGTCAAGGTCAAGTGCCTTCCTTGGACTGGTTTCCTAGCAATTTCTATCACCTGTACTGTCAAAATTCTATTGGATTGTTTATTTTTCATAGGTTATAATCTAACCCAAAGGTAAACTCTACAGTGATCCTAGGAAGAATGAGAGCTTGTAAGAATTAATTTACAAAGAGAAAATAGAGTCATGATGACCACATAAATATATTATAATCACAAAAGTACTGAAAAAGAGAGATTTCAGAAAGACACAATCTAAGAGTAGAAAGGCATCTTAGAAACCATTCTGGTCTAAGCTGTAACCATCCAAACATCCTTTTTCCAACATTTCCAACAATGGTCATCCAATATCTCCTTGAAGATCTCCAACAAAGGAAAACACACCACTTCTTGATGTAATTCATCCTACTTTTGGACCAAGTTTTAATGATAATGTTTTCCTTTATATCAAGTTAAATTCTGCCTCTCTGAAACTTTCATGCACATTGTTATTAGATCCAACTTCTGGAGCCAAGCAGAATAAGTAGAAACTCTCTTCAATATGGTAACCCTTCCTATATCTGAAGAATAGTTATTAACATTCCCCCTTACATCCTCTTTTCTTTGCAGTAAATATCCCTAGTTTCTCCCATTGATCTTCAATGACATATTCTCTAGTCCCTTTACTATCCTGGCCAACTTCTCCCATTCCATTTTGTTTATATCTTTCCTAAAGAGTGATGCCCAGCTGTCCACTGTCACCATTACTATTTAATATTGTATTAGAAATGTTAGCTTTAGCAATAAGAGAAGAAAAAGAGATAAAAGGAATCAGAGCAGGTAATGAAGAAACCAAATTATCACTCTTTGCAGATGACATGATGGTATACTTAGAGAACCCTAGAGATTCAACTAAAAAACTACTAGAAACAATTCACAACTTTGGCAAAGTTGCAGGATTCAAAAATTAATCCACATAAATCATCAGCATTTTTATATATTACCAACAAAGTTCAGCAGCAGGAGATACAAAAAGAAATTCCATTCCAAATAGCAGATGATAGGATAAAATATTTGGGAATCTATCTACCAAGGAAAAGTCAGAAACTATACGAACTAAATTACAAAACACTTTCCACACAAATAAAATCAGACCTAATCAATTGGAAAAATATTAAGTGCTCATGGGTAGGCAGAGCGAACATAATAAAAATGACAATACTACCCAAACTAATCTACTTATTTAGTGCCATACCAATCAAACTCCCAAGAAATTATTTTACAGATCTAGAAAAAATAGTAGCAAAGTTCATTTGGAAGAACAAAAGGTCAAGGATCTCAAGGGGATTAATGAGAAAAAAGGCAGATGAAGGTGGCCTTGCTATACCAGATCTAAAACTATATTATAAAGCAGCGGTCATCAAAACTATTTGGTACTGGCTAAGAAATAGAGCAGTCGATCAGTGGCACAGGATAGGATATCAGGACAATCTAGGCAATAACCTTAACAATCTAGTATTCGATAAACCCAAAGACCCCAGCTTTTAGGATAAATACTCACTATTTGGCAAAAACTGCTGGGAAAATTGGAAACTAGTGTGGAAGAAATTAGGGCTTGACCCATACCTAACACCACATACCAAGATAAGATCTAAATGGGTTCATGATCTAGATATAAAGAGGGACTTTGTAAGCAAGTTAGAGGAACGTAATATAGTTTATCTCTCAGACCTGTGGAGATGGAATAAATTTATGTCCAAAGAAGACCTGGAACTCCTAATTGAACACCAGATGGATAACTTTGACTATATTAAATTAAAAAGTTTTTGTACAAACAAAATCAATGCAGACAAGATTAGGAGGGAAGCAATAAATTGGGAAATCATCTTTACATTTAAGGGTTCTTATAAAGGTCTCATCTCTAAAATATATAGAGAATTGTCTCATATATATAAGAATTCAAGCCACTCTTCAATAGAAAAGTGGTCAAGGGATATGAACAGACAATTTTCAGATGATGAAATTAAAACCATCTCTAGTCATATGAAAAGTTGCTCCAAATCACTATTGATCAGAGAAATGCAAATTAAGACAACTCTGAGATATCACTACACACCTGTCAGATTGGCTAAAATGACAGGAAAAGATAACGATGAATGTTGGAGGGGATGTGGGAAAACTGGGACACTAATACATTGTTGGTGGAACTGTGAACGGATCCAACCATTCTGGAGAGCAATTTGGAGCTATGCTCAAAAAGTTGTCAAACTGTGCATACCCTTTGACCCAGCAGTGTTTCTACTGGGCCTATATCCCAAAGAGATCTTAGAGGAGGGAAAGGGCCTCACATGTGCAAGAATGTTTGTAGCGGCCCTTTTTGTGGTGGCTAGAAACTGGAAACTGAAGGGATGCCCATCAATTGGAGAGTGGCTGAATAAATTATGGTATATGAATGTTATGGAATATTATTGTTCTGTAAGAAACGACCAGCAGGACGATTTCAGAGAGGCCTGGAGAGACTTGCATGAACTGATGCTGAGTGAAACGAGCAGAACCAGGAGATCATCATACACAGCAACAACAGTATTACATGATGATCAATTCTGATGGACATGGCTCTCTGCAACAAAGAATTGTCTCAAACCAGTTCCAATTGTTCACTGAAGAAAACCATATACACCCAGAGAGAGGGAAATGAAATATGGACCACAACGTAACATTTTCATGATCTCTATTGACATTTGTTTGCATTGTGTTGCCTTTCTCTGATTCTTTTTTTTTTCTTGTAGATAGGATTTTTCTTGCATAACTTCTCAAGCATTTCAACATTATTAGCATGTAGTGGACTTCCTGCCATCTAGGGGAGGGAAGGGGACTGGGGGTAAAATTTGTAATGGAAAGCTTTGTAAAGATCAATGTTGGGGAACTACCCATACATATGTTATACAAATAAAAAGCTTTAATAAAAAAAAAAGAGTGATGCCCAGAACTGAACAGAGGACACCAGATGCAGTTTTCTGTATTATGTATAATTTTAATCATCTATTTCACATCTTGCCAGTTTCATGTGTTATATAATAAATATCATTCTTTAATGGTTTTCCTTAGAATTATATGCAACTCAGTCTCCCTAGAGTATATTGGAAAATAGCTTGAGATTTTAATTTACAATACTTTACATTCAAATAAATCTTTATCTCTTTGTTGGAAGATGTCCCTTCAGTGATACAGATCACAATCTATCCATTCATATACATCCAGAGCTGTCTTCCTGAAAGTTCACAAGGAATCCACCCAATTTACAATATTATGATACAATTACTATACAATGATTAATTATTTAATTTAAGAGAGTATCTGTGTTAAATGCAGTGGAACAACCAAGGATTTATGCATGGCCATTATCCACTCAAATTTGACCTTTAAGAATAGGTTTTTGTTTCCCCCTTGTGATAAGAGGTATTAATTTAAAGTATGTGCATTTTTTTTCCAAGAAGAAAACATTTCTCTCCTTATTTGCTTCTGAATTTTAACCAACACTTAGTAATTATGTCTGTTTACCCACAGGGGAGGATGCTAGTTATCTATAAATGTAGATAATTACAAACAATTGTAATACTGCACAGTGATTTTATTAAAATGCACAAGCAGAGCAATTACAAAGGAAGGGAAGTGATTACAATTTACAGATACAATCAATGCTATTTACCTATAGGAAACCTGAAAGCCCCAGTAGAAATAGGCAATATGTGTGAACAAATAACAGATGGAAATAATTTAAATCAATTTTCCTCATCCCTAATCCCTCAGATGGATAGTGTCTCCCCAATATCCCCTATCATTGTTACTTAGTGATGAGCACTGGCAACAAAGTAGATATTTTCCCAGCTATAGAGAGGAATCATGATCTCCCTTGGAGAGATAAAGTTTATTCTTGGTAAAGACCCTGACAATTTTTGTTACAGTCATCTCTCAGCAAACTGGCTCCAAAACAGTGCTATGGTACACTAACTTCCCTTCCCCTTCCCCACTTTTGTATTTATCTTCCTGTCCTTTAGGAGAAGTAGAATGTAAAGAGATCGGGGATTGTGTGCCAGGGTCAACATCAACATCAACAGACTTGTGCCTTCCCGCTCTCGATTACCTCAGGAAGTGTTCTCAGGTATGGTGAAAATGATTATCTGCATCTCTGGAGGCTCCTCGGATTTCTGGGTCTGAAATGATCCCAGACAGAAATTGGTATAATTTGTATTAATATAGAGAATCAGCCTTAAGTCAGGAGGACCTGAGTTCAAATCCAACCTCAGATACTCAATACTTTCTAGCTGTATGACTCTGGACAAGTCACAATCCCAATTTCCTCACCAAATAATAATTGATAATAATAATAATAACATCTATAGACAGTATCCTTTGCTTGATGCAAATACTTTCTGATGTCTTAGAGAAATGAGGGAATGGGTGCTGTGACTTATTTTCTCTACCTTTCCCAAGACAGAAAAACATATTGGATAGTGTCATTGATGAAGCTAGGTCACTGATGGTGCTTAGAGACTCTATATCAGCTCAAGGATTCTTAACTTTTTCTAAGATCTCTGATGAAGCTTAAAAATCCCTTCTTAGAATGATTTAAAATTATTGAAGGAAATGCTAAATTCTAAGAAATAGTTAATGACAGTAAAGATATAAATTTCCTTCCACCATAGTTCACAGACTTCTTAAAATCTATCCATAAACTTCTTATGAATCTGTAGACCTTTGCACCATCTTTTGAACCAAATTTAAGTAAATGTATCTTGTCTTTGAATAGTCATGAGAAGGGAGGAAATGCTTTGTTTACTTACTGCTGTGAAAATGCAATAGGACCTTAAGTTTTAGGAAGCAATGATCTAAATAGCTACAATATATGTATGTTATGGAAAATAGAGGCTCTATGTGTCTTTCCCCTCAAGTATGTATATGTCTCAGTACAAGTCTTTCTATGTGCTTTCTTTTCTTTTTCTGTGTATTTTTGGTCAGTCTCTTCCCTATCTCTTCTATGGTTCTTTAATCAGTTATAACAGGAGATAATTTCATCACTTTTTTATTTAAATATTTGTTACCCTTCCTAATTTTCAAAAAAGCAAAATGTCACCCTTCCTAATTTTCAAAAAAGCAAAATGTCATGTTCCCTGTTTTTCTCTTAAAAGAGAGAAGGGGGAGAGAGAGAGCTGACTAAATTAATGAGGTTAAAAAAACTTATATTATCCTATTTTTTTTTAAATTATGAGGTTTTGGTCCCTGACTTAAAAAAAAAATCCATGTTATAGACAGTGACATTTTCAAAGGAAGAGAGACAGTTAAGGAGAAATTAGGTGACAATTGTGAGGATGAATGGATGCTACAAAAGGTATACTGCCTTTGAATGGGATCAATTTTAAATAGGCCACATTTATAACTTCATAAATTTCTGGACTCTAAAACCAAGGTCATAGTAATAAAACTCTGAGTCATATAGCAGTAGGATTAAGCCATGGTTCATGGACCACATATAGTTCTTTACAAATAAAAATGTACTTTGTAGAAGGTTATGATGAAGCTAGCTATATCCCTCTACTCCTATCTACCCTCACTTTATAGATAAAAGAAAAGTACTAAAAAGTATTTTAAAATACCAATTAAAACTATACTTGATAGGGACAGCTAGCTGATGTAGTGGATAGAGCACCAACCTTGAAGTCAGGAGGACCTGAGTTCAAATGTGACCTCAGACACTTAACATTTCCTAGCTGTGTGATCCTGGGCAAGTCACTTAACTCCAGTTGCCTCAGGGGAAAAAGTATATTATATATACTTGATAAAATTATTTATTTATTTATTTTTGCTTTTTGCTGAGGCAATTGGGGTTGAGTGACTTGCCCAGGGTCACACAGCTAGGAAGTGTCTGAGACCAGATTTAAAAATTTTTTTTTCATGAAAGGAAAATGACATTACTTTTATTCAACACATATTTATTAAGTAGCTGCTGTACAGCAAACTCCATAGTTTAAACTATCTCTTGCTTTTTGAAGTTGTTTTTCGCCGATCTGCCTTTACTAAATGTGTGATCATGTTTCTCCTCTCCATCCCTTCTTGCTTACCAATTGACTCTTAGTTTTCTCCAAGATCAGATATAAAGTCCTCTGTTTGATACAAGTATTTCACAAATTGGCATCTTCCTACTTTTTCAACTTCTACTTCAGTGCCTGTTACAGTCTAGGTACACTGACCTTCTTGCCACACAACACTCTGTCTCCTAATCCTATGTGTTTCCCTAGCTGTCCAACATGCCTGGAATGATTTATCTCTTCATATCTACCTCTTAGCTCCCCTGTCCTCCTTAGGCTCAGCCCAAATTTCACCTTTTCCAGGAAGTCTTTCCTGGATCTCCCTTACTATTGCCTTCCCACTAAGATTACCTTTCATATATGCTGTATATATCTTAATGTTTCTGTAGCTATTTACATATTGTCCCCTCTATTCAAATATAAACATTTTGGAGGTCAGGGTATTTGCCTTTCTATATCACCAATACAATGTGTGGCACATCAATCAATCAATAAACAGTTATTATATGCCTTCTATGCCCCAAGTACTGTGCCAAGCACCATACTAAGCCCTGGGGCTGCAAAACACACACACACACACACACACACACACATACACACACACCAAAACAAATGAAGATCTCTGCCCTCAAGGAGCTTACAATCTAATAGGAGAGCTCACTGATTGAATGCCCAGAATAATAATGTGCTAAGAATATATTTGTGAGGTTTTTAACTTCTTGGGAAGGTCAGAGTTCTAAGGCCTATGTTATCTAGATATAATCTGCACTGAACAGACAGAAAGGCAAGAGTCTGGACAAGAAGGCTCCAATGAGGGGAAAAACAGCAATATGAAAATCATTATAGAGATTATGGAAGGAGATAATAAGAAAGTCTCTACCCTGTGTATGACTAAGAGTCCCTAAGTTTCTAATATTTATAAGCATTGAATTCTTTATTAACCAAACCATTCACTAGAATCTCAGAAAGAGTAGAAGAGTAGCCCTTCCAACCTAGTAGAAGTTGGAGCTGAAGGAGAAAAAAGCAGATTTTTCTTAAAATTGTATGTGTTTTTTATATACAATGACAATCTTTTTGGATCCAAATTTGTTATTCTATCATCTCCCATAATTTTCAAATAAAATGTCTGTATGTAAAAATGCAAGGTATTCTTCTCTCAAACCTGGAATCCCATTTTGAGAAGCATTTTGAGCAGCAGATACAAATTGGTATGAGTTCCAGGCTCTCCCTGACTTGGGACAACCCAAGTAACAAAGAATCAGCTTATCTGGGGAATAAGATTCATTCTTTAAATTACAATATTCCCTTTTCATTGCTGCTCCAGCTGTTAGAGATGAGGAAAAGATGAGGAATATGTTCTGCTGACAGGGAGAGGGAGGCTTTGTTCCTTTATCCCAATAATATAAATTTCATGGTACTAGAGGAGAATCTCAGAAGAAGACTCAGGAGTGGGGGTTTAAGGTAGAAAAGAGTCATGTCTGCTCTTTCATGATCCCTTTTCCCCTGGTTTCTATAGTAGCATGTCTCTCTTCCCCCTTTTCCCAATATCCTTGGATTTCTTCCTGGCCTTATACCCCCTCTGTGTGCCTTGTCCCTTTAGCCACTATGATAGCACAAGGAAGGAGGTAACTATTGAAAGCATTTCCTTTTTGCCTTTGAACAAAAAGTAATTTTCCCACAGAAATAATGTTGATATGTGACAGATTCATCATAAAGTCTATTCCCTATCCCCCACCCCCCAAAACTCACCTCTTTAACCTATAAAATTTGGTAGAAATATTATACAACATTTTTTACCTATATATTTATGGGTTCTAGTATCTGTGATCTCTAGTGTTTTCAGTTATAGTAAAGGCTAAAGTCTCTGTGGGCAAGGGTTTGATGCTGGGCTCTTCCCTCCTTGCCAAAAACTGAGGGAAATCTGGTTAGTTTTCTTTCCTTAAGTAATTAATGAGATTAAATTCAGTGAGTTGTAGCAGCACAAGGCACTTTCACTAAATTCCTGGTATCATGCCTCACTCTGGCATACAGTTGGCTCTTAGTTCCTTAATCAATCACACATTTTTTTATTGGTCTTCCATTTTTGAGGCATTAGAGATACAAACATAAAGAACAAAATTATCCCAATTCACAAAGAGCTAATGGGAGAAACCTATATAAATATATATACAGCCTAATAAATGCCAATATAAGCATAGTATTTAAATATGGGAGGAAGGGCACCAACATTTGGGAAAACCAGGAAAGGGTTTATGGCAAAGATGATGTCTGGGCTTCATCTTTAAGGAAGAAATGGACTCTGTGAGGGCAAAGGTGAGAAAAGATTATGTTCATATATGGCAAATGTCCAAGGTGAGAAATAGCAAGAAGTACCCCAAAGGCTATGTCAATAGAAAGGAAATTCTGGAAAATGCTGTCAAGTTGGAAAGGCTTCAGAGACAGGTCTAATGATGGCGAGTCTAACAAAGAAAGACAATCTAAATTCAGAGGGGCTTATCACCCTATAATGTTACCAAAGTCAGTGAAGAGAATACTCACTTTGACAAAAATTATAAACAATTGAGGAAAGCCCTGTCCTGGAGTTTATTTTAATATTTTAAATAGGAAAATATCTCAAGTTCTAGGCAGCCAGTTGACCAGCTTTTACAACTCAATTCATAGATAAATCAGGGATTTTTCATATTTCCTCATTGCCATATGTTATTGTTAAATAGCTCCTGGGTATTTGGTTCCTATAAATCCATTTTTCCTTTACTTTGTGGGTTTTTTGATCCATTAGTTGCTTGCCAAAATCTACAAGATGCCCTTGAAACCAATTTTTCTTGGTGGGAGACTTGCCAGCTTGCCTCGGAGAGCTCAAGAGAACTCAGCTAGTAGTGAGGATGGGATCGAATCAATACTTTCTGATTTTGATGATGATACCGGTAAGTGAATTAAAAAATTGTGACCAATTAAATTATTTGCTTTGTGTATATTCCCAGTAACTTAAACAATGATTTAAGCAACTTATAAGGATGATCTTTTGAGATGCTGATCTCCTTTATTCTGTAAGATTGATAAATTCAGTGGAAACCTCAGTAGTTCTCAAAGCCCAATCAATAGTTCAAAAGATCTCTAAGCACAGAACATAATTTTGCTCTGTTTCAATTTCATCTTCTCTAAAGAAAAAGGATGGATTAGTAGGGGGACAGATTTGATATCCTCTAAATTCCCTACCATTTGTGATTTTAATTATCTATGTCTCACTTTAGGTACAGTACATTTGCAAAAGCCCCATATTAAGTCAGATTACCATGTCATCTATAGTTTGTAACTCTAAATTTACTGTAACGATTTTTCACTTGAACTCAAAAATTTGGAATGAATTTGTATTGCTAGATCTTAAAGAAAATTGGCTGCTAACCAAGACTTTGAAATTTCTTAGGAAATCTATTCAATTCAGAATTCCTTCTGGCAAGTCCATATGACAGAAAGTTGAAGAAATGAGACTATAAGAGAACAGAAAGAAAGTCCACTGGAGTCTCCAAGCTCTAAAATTGGATTATTTTTCTCTTTTTCAAATTAAATCCCATGTCACCCACCATGAATTAGAATTCAGAACAAAAGCCTGTTTTCTTAGGTGGCTAATTCTCAGGCTTTTAAAACTAATTATTGGTACATTTACCTCTTCCTATCTGAGAGGAACCAGTTTTATTCTAGAAATGACTGAATCACATCCTTTTGGAAGTCTAATTTCTGAGCACAGAACATATGTTGGTTTTCTCATCATCTGACACTATGTAATATTTCCCATATAATAAAATCTAACTACTATTTCATGTGGAAGTTGGGAGTAGTGTTTTCTTGGTAAAGTTTTTATAGGTAGCAAAACCTCATTAATTCAGACGAATTGGGGGAAGGCCTTCTGTCTTAATGAGAGCTTGGATTAGTAAAAGCTTTAGAAATATAATGGTGATCATATAACATAAAAACTCACTATTGATAGGGACTTCAAAGGTCCTGAATGTTAATAGTTTATGAGCATTCACAGGTTCACAGATTTAAAGTTCAAAAGGACCTTAGAAGTCATCCAGTGAAATTCCATATTTTATAAGTGATGAAAATGGACTTGTACAAAGTCCACACTATGATAACTGGTAAAGCCAGTATTTGAACCAAAATCTTCTGCTCCAAATCTCATGCATTTTTTTATTACACCATAATGCCTCTCTAATTTAATATTTATTTATAGACTCGAAGTGATAGAACATGGAAACGTTCTTAGGACTATGCCCTGGATCTTTTTTTTCTCTACATTCCATCCCTTAATGATCTTATTACCTCCCATAGGTTCAATGATCAACTCTATACAGATGACTCTCAGTTCTATCTATCCAGACCTAGTCTCTCTTCTAACCACGAATTTTTTAAAATGAATATTCTATAGGCATCTCAAACCATATATATCCAAAATTGAATTCATTATCTTCCAGATTCTACCATCATTGTAATAATTACTAGATTTTTCCTTATATCAAGTAAAAATCTATTTCTTTTTTTTTTGCTTTTTGCTGAGGCAATTGGGGTTAAGTGACTTGCCCAGGGAAGTCTAGGGCAACTAGGGAATATTAAGTGTCTGAGACCAGACTTGAACTCAGGTCTTCCTGACTTCAGGGCTGGTGCTCTATCCACTGTACCACCCAGCTGCCCCCCAAAATCTATTTCTTTATACTCCTTTTGCTCCTAGATCTTCACACTTAGACCAAGCAAATAAATATAATCTCTTCTACATGACAACCTTTTAGAAAAAAAATTTAATAAAACAAGCATTTCTAAAACATAGTGTAATAAAAAGATGATTGTAGATAAAATGGAAAATCTATTATGCACATCTTGCTATTCCTTTTAAATATATAGTATAGTTATCATGCAACTTTTTTTCTTCCCCTCTCCCTGCCCTTAATATGAGAAGACACTCCTTATGTCTTTTTTTTTCTAGACTAAGCATCTCAGTTCATTCAATAAATACTCAATTGGCATGATTTCACATCCCTTCCCCACTCTGGTTAGCATCCTGTAGTATTATATAATTTGTCAGTAGCTTTTCTAAAATAGAATGCTCAGAAAGAACACAATAATCTTCAAAATATGATATAGTAAGGTAGAGGTGCAGTTAGCACTCTTTCTTAATATTAGGCTTCTATTAATGAAGTATAAGATTTCATTAGCATTTTTGGCTACTCTAGCATATTATTTTCCCATATTGTAGTGTGAAAATAATTCAGGTCCCTTTTTTGGAACTTTTTTTTGATACCTTTTATGTCAAAATCATTTCTAGTTCCTTTCTTCTCTACACATGTAAATCACTGAACCATCCTTTATACATTAGGCAAAACCAACCAATAGTGACCCAGTCTGAAGTATCTGAAATGTTCCTCCTTCTCCAATGATAAAGTAAGTGTGTTCCATTATGTCTTCTCTGGGTCCAAAACTGGTCACTGTAATTACTTTGATTTCTACTTCCTTTTAATTTTTTTTCGTCTAGAGGATGTTCTAAAAATTTTTAGTGATATTTTAAGCTATTAAAGATTGAAGCTATCAAAAATTATAAATTGAATTTCATACCCTTTACTCTTTTGGGGTCTACATGTTCTGTTATGCCTATATTTAAAGATACTGGATTATAAATTATTTATATTTAATAAGTGTTCAACTGCTAGTCTTAATGGAATTTTATTTGTTCCTGCTGTGTTTAATGGTTGATATGTTTCTTTTCCAGGTCTTATAGAAGTCTGGATCATCCTTTTAGAACAGCTGACGGCTGCTGTATCCAATTGTCCTCGCCAGCATCAACCTCCTACCCTGGATTTACTCTTTGAACTCTTGAGAGATGTTACCAAAGTACCTGGTAAATATCTATGTCTATGTCTTCATATGTGTATTCTATGTTGTTGACTTTCAGTAAGATATACCCATTTATGTTGACTTTGCAAAAGTGCCTATAATGTTCCTAAACTGAGATTCAATCAGAACTATAGCTATGAATTTTTGCATTAATGGCAAGTGGCATAATTTTTAAGCCTAGGGCAAGTGACAAGAAGTACCCACTGAGTTAAAGGAAAGGGAGAAAATGAGAAAGTGGGACACCAACAAAAAACCACTGCTGGGGAATCTGAACCGTAGGAAGTGGGAACAACTAACTCATGAAAACAAAAGTGACTAACCGTTCACTACCAATTGTTGTTGAGTCATTTTTCAGTCTATATCTAGAACTCTACCCACTGTACCATTTAGCTGCCTATATTGTGAGGTTCAGATAAGATTTGTGTCTTTGATGTTCCGTCATTTCAATCATGTTTGACTCCTTGTGACCCCACTTAGAGTTTTCTGGGAAAAGATACTGAAATGGTTTGCCATTTCTCTTCTCCAGCTCATTTTACAAATGAGAAAACTGAGGCAAAGAGGGTTTAGCAATATGCCTGAAGTCATACTGCTAGTAAGTGGCTGAGGCTGGATTTGAGCTCAGGATAATATTTTCCTGACCCCTGGCCCAGTGCTCTGTCCACTGAACCACCTAGCTGCCCTGTCAACTGTTAATTTTCTATTTTAATTAATTATTCTTATAAATCTTGAAAGGTACCATGGTATGTTTGATATAGGAATAGCTTGGGAGTCCTCAAAAGACTTGAATACAGGTTCTTCCTCTGATACATAATGGCTATGTCCTAAGTTGAATAGCTTCCAGATTTCAAGATAGTACCCGATTAATATAGTCTCAGTTTTCCACAACAATGTAAGTCATTCATAAAATTTTTAAGTAACAGGAGCAGAAATCACTTTAAGTAGACTTCCCAGTTCTATTGTCATCACAAGCTCAAAAATATCCTATAATATAAAGTTGTGAGGTAATTTTAAGTAAAAAAATTTAAGCTCCAATTGATAGTACTCTGCTTTTCAGCAAGTATTTATTAAATACCTTCTTTCTACTAGGTATTGTGCTAGGTACTTGGGATAAAAAAATTAAAAAAACAAAACTTTTCCTGTTAAAATTCTACTGGAATGGGAACTGAGAGTGAACCACAACACAGCATTTTAACGTTTTCTGTGAATATTTCCATGCATTTTGTTTTCCTTCTTAGGTTGTTTTTTTCTTCTTCTCTTTCTAGATCTGATGTTTCTTGTGCAGTAAGATAACTGTATAGATATGTATACATGTATTGTATTTGTCATATAATTTATCCTATCTAGCATGTATTAGATTACCTGTCATCTAGAGGTGGGGGGTGGGGGGAAGGAAAGGAAAAGCTTGGGAAAAAAAAAGTTTTTTTCACAAAGGTCAATGTTGAAAGGTCACTCATATGTTTTGTAAATAAAAAGCTTTATTAAAAAAAAGATAATAAACAGAATCCATTGAAAAAAAATAAAATAAAATAAATAAAATTAAATTAAATTCTACTGGAAGATATAACATGTAGAATGTAAATATAAATAGTGGAGCTTAATAAATACTTGTTAAATGATTAGGTTAACCAGAAAACGTAACTTTCAGCCATTCCTACGAGCCTTTTCAAAATTCTTGGCAATGAGCACAAACTTTCTGGATTATTGTCATTAAAATTCTTTTTCCTTTATTCCCCTCAGGAAAAATAGAATTCTCTTCAAAACTTGATTTTCATATTTATAACTGAGGAAGCAGCTTTAAATGAGGACAAAGATCCTCACTTTTCTTAAGAGTTTACACTAGAAATCTGAACACTCATATTTCTCTTTCAGGACCAGGATTTGGAATATATGCAGTTGTACATCTCCTCCTTCCTGTGATGTCCTTGTGGCTCCGCCGTAGCCATAAAGACCATGCTTACTGGGATGTTGCCTCAGCCAATTTCAAGCATGCCATTGGTTTGTCCTGTGAACTGGTGGTGGAACATATCCAGAGCTTCATACATTCAGGTAGTAAGTTTCCATTTGTGTCTTTGTTCTGAATGTTAATACAAATATTATTATCATTGCTACATAAAAACATTTCTTAAACCATCATACAGATGGGTTTTGTATAAAGGTAACATACTAGGCATACTAAACAAATATACAAATATAAAGTAGTTTATATAAGCAACAACTCTGGGAATTTTAAGTGGAATTGTATAATTCTAGAAAAATGAAAAAAGTAACCAAGGAGTTTCATTCCCAGATCAGAATGGTGTATGAGGAGCTAGCAAAAACATAACATGGTCTAGAAGGTAGAGCACTGGAATTGAAGTCAGGAAGACCTGGATTGAACCTCAAATACTTACTACCCATAAATCACTTAATTTCTCTAAGTCTCAGTCTGCTGAGTAGAATGAGGAAGTTTACTATACAGAGCTTTATACAAGCTTTACCATGTGTGCCAGGACTTGGTTTTGAAGAAATATCTAGCTTAACAAAGGTTTATACAGAGTAGTATATTTTTATGTGTCAGCCACATAGAGATGGTCATCTTGTCCATAGGAGCAGATGATTATGCCCAAGGGCCTAATTTCTAGTGAGAGAATAAGAACCCAAGAACTGAAGGTCTAAAGGACTCCTATGAAAATTGGTTTGATATGGATGATAATAAGGTGGTTTTAGGAAACTTTATGGAGTACAGATTATGAGAATTGAAAGGACAGAATTCTACTAACTCTACTAAGTAAGCCTAACAAGAGTAAATTAGCAGGTTTTAAGTATATTTTATGTATCAGAAATGATAAAAATGCAAAATCTGCATCTTTTTTTCTTAGAATTAAATTTTTTAAAAAAAAATTAGAGATATGCATTAAATATATTATTTAAATTATTGTATATTATAAATTAAAATTAAATATTATTTATTGTAATGTATTGAATACCTATCTAGTTTGTTGAAATTAAAATTTATATATTGAGTATGTAAAAGAGTAGTACCAAAACCATTTGGTTTTATATATCTATTTCTTAGCCCAGTGTATGGCACATAGTAGGTACTTCAAAAATTATCTTTTTCTGCCTATCTACATGAGACACAGTACTTGTTCTTATATTTTATTTATTCATTTATATTTTATTTAGTATTACTTATATTATTTTACATAATATATATTATTGTTCTTATAGTCTAGTAGGGGAAATTTTAGCAGTATATCAGAACTTGGCATTTTTCCATTATTGAATGCCTATATCCTTACTTTGAGAGATACAGTTTTACATATATCTAGAAATGGGACAAATACAGCAAAGGCCAAAAATACTGAGTCATGATTTCCCAACTTAGCATTTATAGGTTGTAACTTCTTTTATTTGCTGTATTATTTTTCTTCTTTCCTTAAATGCATATTCCCTTCCTTTGTCTTGACCTTCTTTCTTCCAATAAGTGGTCATTTGTGTGACATTCTCCTTATAGTGATAAGATATTTCAGAGCCAGTGAATGAAACTCTGTTATTTTTGTTCCATAGATATTAGGTATGAAAATATGATCAACACAATGCTAAAAGATCTTTTCGAGTTGTTGGTAGCATGTGTGGCCAAGCCAACAGAAACTATCTCCAGAGTTGGCTGCTCTTGTATTCGGTAAGAAAACTTTCCCACTCAAATTAGATGTTCCATGTGAAAAATAAAAGGAGAAGAAAATTATAGATGAAATAGGAAGAATAACAATTCTACTTCTATAATTGAAAAAGAAATGATTATAAATTAATGCATTTGCCATCTCTAATGATTAGTTAACTGGTAAATACCAAATGCCTCTTCAATTTAATAAGCATTTTTAAGTGACTGTGATGTGTCAGGCAATATAATAGGAGCTGAGCATACAAAGACAAAAATAAAAATTTTCTTTGCCCACAATGATTTTTCATCCTACCTGGCAAATCTCCATGATAATTATGTGAGGGGTACAAAGAAAAGGTCCCCGCCATCTAATTGCTAACATTGAAATACCTGAAAGATAACTAGAAAAAAAGATAATAAATAATAAGTACCAAATTAGAGATGTCAACAGTAAATGTGATGGAAATTCATACATTCCTTTAGGTTGAGGGGAGCCAGGATAAGCTTTTCTGAGAGAGGAGGTGAGATTGAAGAATAGGAAAAAAGAGGAAGATAAGTATTACAGGCAGGAGAAATGGTGTGTAAGTGAGGAAGCTAGGGCAAGAGAGTATGAGGCATGTCTAATAGTCTGGTTTGGCTGGACAGAAAAATTTGCATGGAGGTGAGAGGTAAATAAAGGTCCTACATCATAAGCCTAAGGAATTCAGATATGATCCTATGGAAATCCTATGGGAAATAGTGAGCCATTGTTGATTTTTGTTCATAAGACATATACTTCAAAGAGAATTGTAGGGAGATCAATCTGACTATTATGGCAGTTGGAAGAAGAAGAGGCTAGAAGTAAAGATTAGTTAGGAGATTATTTGGGTGGACTAGGGATAAGGTGATAAGAATATGAGATAGGATGTTATGGAAAAATAAGGAAAGGAAATGACAAGTCAAAGATTTTAAAGGCAAAAATGATGGGACTTCCATGACATTGAGAGAGGAAGAAGTCAAAGATGATTCTGAGGCTTCAAGTCTAAATGAATAGTTGCCATCAAAACAGAAATTGTGGATTTTGGAGGGGGGAGGGTGATGATTTGATTTTTTCAGATAGGAATAGTGGGATAGACCAGATGGTGAAGAACAGAATATTGGACTGCATTAGTTGAAAGAACCAGGTTTAATCCTTCATCTCCCAATGACTTAGTAGTGTAATCATAGTAAAATTACTTCATGTCTCTAGGTCTCACTCATTTTATCTGCAAAATTAATAAGGTAGACTAATTTATGTCTCAAGTCCCTTCCAATTCTAAAATAATAAGATGATTTGGTGTTTATATCCAAAGGTGAATGTCTAACAGAAAGTTGAAAATGTACCACCGGAGCTTGAAAAAGAGCAAGATTCAAAAACAAAGATGAAGAAAATATAGAAATCAAAGTTTAAGCCATGTTATATGGCTTCAATATATATAGAATATATAGAAAGAATACCAGCACCTAAACCAGGATAGTATAGAATCATGGAAACTAAGAATGGAGAGTCTTCAAAGAAGGGATTGATTGGTTAAAAGTGTCAGGTTGATGGAAGGTTAAGAAAAGACAAAGGAGGAAGAGAAAAACTATGTGCCAGACACTTTACTAAATGCTTTACAAATATTACTTCAATAGATAATAAAAAATTGATGAGAAAAGAAGATAAGAGAAATTGAATCAATAGGAATTATAATATATATAGACCCTTAAGTCAATATGTTTGACACTGAAAAGAAATTGAAAAATAAGTTTGTAGTTCAAGAGGACAGCAGGGTCAAGTGATGACTTTTTTCAGGACAAGCATACTTAAAGAAAGGGAGGAAAAGAATGAATTCCCAGAGAAGAAAATAGTTCCATGGTTTGTCATATTAAGCCTCCTAAAGTTATCTTTTTACCTTGGAAAAGGAGAAAAGCTTTTGAATATTGAGATGATGTTGATTAGAGCCTCTCAAAGAAACATCATTTTTGACCTTGTTTCCATTTGCAGGTATGTCCTTGTAACTGCAGGGCCTGTTTTCACTGAAGAAATGTGGAGGCTTGCATGTTGTGCATTACAAGATGCATTCTCTGCCACACTAAAACCGGTGAAGGTAAAATCATTATGGGAAAGATAGTCATGAGACCATCAATTTAGAGTTAAAAGGGGTCTAAGAAGTTATATCTCTAAGCCCTTTATTTTATAGATAAGGAAATTAAATCCTAGCTAGGTTAAATACCTTGTCTAAGATAAATGGCAAAGCCAGAATTTGAACTTGGGTCCCCTGATTCCAAACCCATCATATTTTCCTCTGTACCACATTTCTTTTTCTACTAGTAATGACCTTGAAGTCATTAATGTTTTTGAGACTAGGCCATTAAATAATGACTCTCAGATCTAAAAGAGAGATCTTAGACCCTCTGTCTGAAGCATAAGGTCTTACTTTCACCTAATTTCCCTTTTTATTTTAGCTAAAGTTAATTCAGGGGCAACTAGTTGGCACAGTGGTCTGGGCATCAGGAAGACTTTTTTTGATGGAATAAAAAAATTTTTTTGAATCAGGAAGACTTTTTTTTGAACTCTTTATGAATTCAAATCCAGTCTCACTTACTAGATGTGTGACTCTGGAAGACTCACTTGTTGCCTTGATTTCCTCATCTGTAGAATGAACTGGAGAATAAAATGGCAAATCACTCCTGTATTTTTGCCACCAAAAAAAAATCCAAATGAAGTCACAAAGAGTTAGCTCTTAGTGAAAAATGACTGAACAACAAAATTATTTGATTTGTTTGCCCAGATGAGATTACACTGCTTTGAATCAGCAGAGAACCCCAGTGACATTTTGTGTTATTTCTCTGTAGGACCTATTGGGCTGTTTCCATAGTGGCAATGAAAGTTTCAGTAGTGATGGCTGCCAGGTAAGAGTGGCAGCCCCTTCTTCTTCCCCTAGTGCTGAGGCGGAATACTGGCGGATCCGAGCCATGGCACAACAAGTAAGTATTGTGCTCTTTTTCCACAGAAAGGTAGGGGTAATCTGTGAACCCAAACACACAGAAGGTGGTCAATATTGAAAGAAAACAGGGCAGTCCTTCTCCAAATAGGATATCTGTAATAGTTTAATGTCCAGAAGAAAAGTTGAGAAAACTTATTGCAATAACCATCTGGCCATCTCTCTGCTTTCCATTGTTAGTAAGGTTCTAGACAGAATCCTTCTGCCTCAGTTACTGGCTCTTTTCACCAGTAGCAAACTCATCAGACCACTATTTGGCTTTATTTCAAAACCAGGTACAACAGATAAGAGCTCTCCTTCATACCTTTATAATATGAAGTCTGTTAACTTCATGAAAGAATTTGAAACTCCTTTACCATAAGAATCTCTTTTATCAAAAATACAGTTTATACTCAAATACTCAAGGTGATCAAATGATTCTAATTATGATTAGATAGGTGTATATAGGGGTAGACAGAGGCTGAGAGAACATTTATTAAATTTATTAAACATTAAATTAAATTATTTATTAAATGCTGATTCTGCGCTAGGCTGCCTGGTAAACTTAGGAGATAAAAATATAAGCAAGCCAGTTTCTCAAAGAGTTTGTGTTCTAATGAAGTAAGATAAAAGATAACATATAAAGTGGAAGTGGAAAAACAGAGATATGACTTGGAAATGACTGAAAAGTGAGAAAAAGTAGTAGAAAATATTCATTCCCTACAGTCCCCTAAAAATAAGACATTTTATATTTTACTAGGTAAATTAGGTAATGGATATCACTAGGCCTCTATCTGAAGTATTTGTATCTTTGTAGAATCTACCAGAGGAAGACTGAAAGAGGAAAGCAGAAAGGAAGGAGCATAAAGAGAGAGAGAAAAAGAGGGAGAGGGAGGGAGGAGGAAGAGAGAGAGAAAAACAGAGAGAAACAGAGAGAGGAAGGAAGGAAGGTAGGGGAAAGGAGGGAGATGAGGAGAGAAGTAAAAATAAAATTACATTTCTTCCTATAGTCATTTCTCCCATTGTTGAGTGCAATGCCTTTCACTCAATAAAGGTTACTGAATGGGAAGGATTCTTCCTAAAACATTTTTCACTTTTCTGCTGAATGAATTAGAAGCACCTGCACCCTTTTCAAGGGTCCATTAGGTTGTTTTAATGCATGAGGGTAGAGAATAGATAGAAATCAGCAGTAGAGGAGACGTTTATTAAAGCAGATATTCATTCTTTTAGCAACTTAGTTGTTTTAAACCAGCATCAATATTATCGATGTGTATTGAACTCTGCTAAAGGATGGAAGAATGGAATTGTTTGGGCTTGTATTCTTTGCAGGTATTCATGTTAGATACTCAGTGCTCACCAAAGACTCCAAACAACTTTGATCATGCCCAATCCTGTCAGCTGATTATTGAACTGCCTCCTGATGAAAAGCCAAATGGGCACACCAAGAAAAGGTGAATATAAGTGATTCTCCAATCTCACAATCTCATATTCATGCTGTAACCTAAACAGGATATCTTTGCTGAATGCCAGTTTGGTTGCGAAGTATGAAAATTGTTTTATGGTGCAGTTTGGCAAAGAGGTGTTTGGGTTTGTTTTTTCCTACACTAAGACATTTATTCTTTTAATTGAATGCTTTATGTTTCATATTTCTACTTTCCTGTTTTTATTCATGTTCATTTGTGGCCTAGTAAATCTGTGATTTTCTATTGTAGCTTGTAGGAAACAAATTTATTTTAAGTGACTCTAAATAATTCATCAAGTCTTACTCTCTTTGCATGACCATAACTTAAGTTTAAGAAACTAATAATATTATCAACTGTGTCTCTTATATATGAAGAAAATGCTAATGACCCTGAGCACTTATACTGTCTTATAGGGATTTTGGATTGATTATATTGGTCCCGCCACATTCTCTCAAGCGTTCTCCTTGATAACCAATAGCAAATTTTTGTCAGACAGTTGGTCAAGTTTAAAGGTTCTGTGGCTATGAACAAAATCAGGTAACTGGATGGAATCCATGACCTTCACTTATAAGAAAAATGCTGTAACCAACTGCTGTACCACATAAGCAATTAAAAAAATCAAACTCCAAGCATTTAAGTGCCAGCTATGAGCCAATAATCGAACTAGATGCTGGGATATAGATATAGTGAATGAAACAACCCCTACTCTCCAGCAGTTTACTTTCTAATGGGGAGGCAACAAGCATGGATATAATTATATAAAGAATATATGTAAAGAGAATAGCAGCTATTATTTACATAGCACTCTAAGGTTTATAGAACTGCTTTTAAAATTATCTTGTTTTAGCTTCATGACAACTGTGGAAAGTGGGTGCTATGATTTTCTCTGAATAAGGAAATTAAGACAGAGAGAGAGGTTAAATGATGTGTCCAGATCACTTAGCTTATAAGGATCAGAGGCTAAAGTGAATTCAGGTCTTCCTGACTCTAGGCCTAGAGAACCCACCAACCACTTTGCAATCTAACTCCCTACACAAAGTAATTAGGTTCTTGGTACTTTGGTTTGGTGATCCCTTCACTTGAAGCTGAAGGGGTCAGGAAGATAGCACTTTATCAATGTCTTGAAAAAAGGGATGGAATGCATCCCAAGCATTAACACTGTCTTTGGGCTCTAAAAATATTGTATTATTTCTGTATTTGAAGGTGAATACAAAGATTTTTTTGCATATTTTTCTATCTCTTTTACTCTTTTTATTGGGTAACTTTTTTTTTCCCATAAGGCACATGTTTTGCCTCAATCGAATCACAAAGAACTGTCAGTGCCTGCAAATTACCCACCCAAATAGAGAATCAATGTGAGTAAGCATGTCTAGCATCTCCTTCTGCTATCTGGTTTTGCTAAGGCTTCTTATACTATAGAGAGGTATAAGTAAGGTTTGAAAAACAATATGCAGTGGCTCATGGGATACTTTAAAAGATTAAGACCCACAGCATAGAACAAAGGACTTATAAGAGGACAGATATTTAGCCCACTGCATATTAAAAAATAACTTCCCTGATATTCAGAGCTATCTAAAAAAGGGTATGCCAATTCAGGAAATAACAAATTTACCATTATTAGAAATCTCCAAGCAGAGTCTAGAATGTATTAGAGATATTTTTGCCAAAGATTAGTATTTCAGATTTGAACTAATTGACTTCTAAGGGTCCTTCCAACTCTTGTGGTGATTCCAGTGGGAGCAAGGGAGGAAAAAATGATCAATCATGGCATTAAATTAGAATGAGAATGAGAAAAACGCTGTGGTTTTTCTCTTGAGTCACTTGACTCAGAGAAAGTTCTTAAAATTCTCTAAGAACCTACAGTAAAACTTGGGGGGGGGGGCAGAAAGGAAGAAGGTGGAGAATTTTTAGAGTATCATCTATAATATTTGCATTTAAGAATTATAACTCAAATATGAAAATATATGTGAGATGCTTTGCAAGCCTTAAAAACTTATATAAATGCCAGCTTTTATAATTATTATGGGGGTGTAGTACCTTTATATAGCATATAACAAGGGAAAGAGTTTACATATAGCTCAAGCCTGATTCATTTGCATAAGACTCTCCTCATTGGTGGAGAGATTACTCAACACTCTCTTGCCTGTGCAAAGGAAGGAGGTGACAAGGACTTAGGAGAGGAAAACATTTCTTGTACCAAAATTCAAGAAAGGTTATTCAGTTCCAGGGCCTTTTCAGGGAATTCCCTGGGAGGGAAAGAAAGAAATCTAGGAAGCAGAAAGAGGATGCAGTGATTTGACATGTCTCTAATTTCCAGATGCCTCACTAGAGACTTAGAGGAATTTTCCCAAGATCAAGGACTGACTTATTTTAACTGAAATATCATTTCCAGTGAGGTGCTCATTAACTCTGAATATTTTAATATACATAAACTCTCTAATTTCTTTTTGCTATTAGCATGGATAAGCACGTTTGTCCTCTATTCACTATTTGTGATGATCTTTACATGTAACTAGAATTTGAGGAGGAGTCAAGTCTTTGTATGTAGCTTGGAAGATGTTGGAAGATGTCTTCCCCATTGAATGATAATGACCAGGACAGTAGCTTGAACCTAAAACTCATTTCATTTAGATTAGCAATATTTAAAGTAATATTTAGGTTTTCTTAGTTTTCAATAAAACAAAAAAAAAGGGTCTGATCATTAACTAGTATTAACTGAGTGACCATTACAAAAAACCTGTAACGTAAGTAAAGTGCTTTACAAATCTTATATATACTGGGAAAATGTCAATAGTTGCTAGTATTATCAAAAGTTATATGCTGATTATATTCTAGAGGTTTCCCCATGTTATAGTAGAATCATTATTCTAAGCCTACACAAAGAATTCTTGTTTTTGCCCTTGATAAAGTCAGGAGTAATCACAGAGAAAGAGTATATATACCTGTTGACTTTCCTTGACCTTGGAGCAAATTAGCAGATAACTATAGCCATTACTCATGTCACTTCCAAAGCACCACTGATATTATAAGTACTTCAGCTTTTCTGTCTATTCTTACCTATACAACAGAAGTATTTAAATGTTTCATATATATTTAATAGGCAGTAGCTAGAGAGAATATTTTATTTTCATACAAATTTCTCCCAGAGAGCTTTAAATTTTTAGATTTACAGCAATAATACATCTCAAACACTGTGGACATTCCATCTACCATATCTGTCACGCCTTTGCCCTGTCGGTTCTTCATGCCTGAAAATCATTCTCTTTTCATTCCCACATCATAGGGGCTCCCTCTTTAGATAAAATGACAACTCAAGCACCATCTTCTATATGAAATCTTTCCTGGTTCCTCTCAGCTGCTAGTGTCCATTCTCCCAAACTGCTTTGTATTTAAATACATTGCCTTATATTTATGTTTATTTTGCTTACAGTTGTGCTATATGTATTTATATTTGTCCATATTGTCTCATTCAGAATATTACTACCTTGAGAATAGGGATTGTTTCATTCTTTGTACTTATATCCTTAGCACTAACACACAGAAAGCATTAATGTTTGTTGAATGATATTGTATGTGAATGTGTGGAGGGTGTATGTACCTATAGTAAAAGGTTTGAAAGCAGATCAATAGGACTAACCAAAGATTTTTGCTGTAATTTAAGAGTAAATTGTGACAGTTGCTACTGTGATTATGGCATGGTCTCAGGTGTGCAATATTCTGAGTCGCTGCTATAAATTATTAGTTAAAATGAGCAGTTTTATTAGCTTCCCAAGACACTGATGATAATTGTTATTCAGTATCATGGTTTATGTTAGTCCTCCAACTTCTAAGTATAATCTTGTGTGTCTAGAATGCCATTAAAGTTCATTAGAATGAATTTAGACATTTTAAAAGTCATAATATCGAAAGGTAAGCATTTAAAATGTAGCTAACAGTCTCAATTATTACAAGGTCTATAATGCATCTGAGTCATATGGAAGTCCTTTATAAGAGATGAAATAAAGACTGCTCATTTCTTCTTTTTTTTCTTTTTCTTTGAAGTGTCTCTTTCAGGGAAATTGTGGTGAGTTTATTGTCTCATCAAGTACTGCTCCAGAACTTATATGACATCTTGTTAGAAGAGTTTGTCAAAGGCCCCTCCCAACAAGGAGAAGAGAAGACAGTTCAAGTGCCAGAAAACAAGTTGGCTGGTTTCCTCAGGTATATCTCCATGCAGAACTTGGCCGTCATCTTTGACTTGCTGTTGGACTCCTATAGAACAGCCAGAGAGTTTGACACCAGCCCAGGCTTGAAATGTCTGCTGAAGAAAGTGTCAGGCATTGGAGGGGCAGCCAACCTGTACCGCCAGTCTGCAATGAGCTTTAACATCTATTTTCATGCCCTAGTCTGTGCTGTCTTGACCAACCAGGAGAATATCACTGCTGATCAGGTTAAGAAAGTCCTTTTTGAAGATGATGAAAGAAGTACAGATTCTTCCCAGCAGTGTTCATCAGAGGATGAAGATATTTTTGAGGAAACAGCCCAAGTCAGCCCTCCACGGGGGAAGGAAAAGAGACAATGGAGGGCTAGAATACCTTCTTTGAGTGTCCAGCCTGTCAGCAATGCAGACTGGGTGTGGTTAGTAAAAAGACTTCATAAACTTTGCATGGAATTATGCAATAATTACATCCAGATGCATTTAGATCTGGAGAACAATGTGGAGGAACCTCCTACCTTCAAGAATGACCCTTTCTTCATTCTCCCTTCCTTCCAATCTGAGTCCTCCACTCCATCCACAGGGGGGTTTTCAGGGAAGGATACACCATCTGAGGATGACCGAAGTCAGTCAAGAGACCATGTGGCCGATAGCATGCCCCCAAAAGGAAACACTGGGGATATGTCAGAGCTGCCTCCCAGCCCCAAAGGGGAGAGAAAAGATCAAAGCAGGAAGAAAGAGTGGTGGGAGAGTGCAGGAAACAAGATCTATACCATGGCCACCGATAAAACTATTTCAAAGTTGATGACTGAGTACAAGAAAAGGAAGCAGCAGCAACATAACCTAGTTCCATTTGCTAAAGACATCAAGGTGGAAAAGAAAGGAGAGCAATTGGGGTCCAGGGGACCAGATTCACCCCTCCTCCAGCGTCCACAACATCTGATAGATCAGGGCCAAATGAGGCATTCCTTCAGTGCTGGTCCAGAGATTTTGAGGCAAGAGAAGAGGCCCCGGTCTGGCTCGACAGTGAGCACCCTGAGTATATCTGTGAGAGATGCCGAAGCCCAGATCCAGGTAGAGTCCAGCATCTGCAGAAGTACAGTGGGGATGGGAGGCAAAGAATGCAAGATAAGATGACATATTTTGAACTCAAGGAAATATGTTGTTTTTTGAAATATGGTCAAAGTTGAGGAATTAAATTTAATGTTCTGGTTGGAACAGACATGGCAGAAAAAATTTTTAACATCATAAGAAGATGGTGTTGACACAACTCTAGCATAACATCAGGGCTTGATCTTAACACTAGACTCAGAATATGTTCTTGTAAAACAAGATTTCTTAACCTTTATTGTGTCATGGACCCCTTTAGAAGTCTAGGGAATCTTTTCTCCTGATAGTCTTTTTAAATGCTTAACACAAAAGACATGGGAAATCAATTATATGAAATTCAATTATCAAAATATAAGTTCACAGATGCCAAGTTAAGAACTTCTATTTAAAAAGTGAAAAACTTTTAAAAGTTTTCATAACAAAAATAATTGTTTAGTATCAGAAAGCAGAATGTCATAATTGAGAATGTGCTAGAATTGGAATCAAGGACATAAATTCATATATAGCCCATATATTTATTAATTGTGTGACCACAAGGAAGTCATTTAGCAACTATCTACCTTAGTTTCCTTATCTGTAAATAAATAGCTATTATAACATTATAATAAATAGCTATGTTATATTATTATAATAGCTAAATAGTAAATAAATAGCTATATTATTATAATATTATAATAGCAATAATACCTTACTGAGTTGTGAAGATGAAATGATTTTATTAGATTATTTAGATTTAAAATTGAAAGAGACCTTAGAGGCAATCTATTCTAACCTCCTCATTTTGTAATTTTGTGAAATTAAAACCCATAAAGGTGAATGACTTGCCCCCAAAGTCACACAGCTAGAAAGTAATGGAGACAATGCTATAGTTAACATGAGTATCATTATTACTTTAAAGGAGTAATATTGTAGACTTAGAATCTAAACTTCAATTTGAACTGAGAGTTTAGTTTCTTATGTTGACTGCATTAGAACAAATTTAGCATAGTGATACAATGTATGGGGGGTTAGGGATGGTGAGAAATGAGCATATTTGTAGGCCTCAGAGAAGCACGGGGATAGACTGAAGAGAATAAAGTGAGGGTGATGGGGAAAGCAATTTGCTATAGAAGATGAGATAAGAAAGGATCAAGCCCCTCTTTTCTCCCTCTTTGCTCCTCTTGCCTATTCAGATGTGCAAAGAGAACCAGAAATGAATAATGTCATGAAAACAAAGGGAGGAGAGTATTTAAGTTGTCCAGAAACTTGGCTATTCCTTTATTCTTTACAGATTTACAGCAATAGAATATTAGACATCCTAGAAGCTATTTTATAAGTGGTAAAATAAAAAATGTTAGCTTTTAATAAAATATATTGAAATATCACAATAGTTAACGTTTAAAATTGTATTCATTCAAGTATTGTTGAGATATCCCAATCCATATGGAATACCTTACCTTGGATCCATGGAAGCTATGGAATCAGAGAACCCAGAAAAGATGTAAAGAGAACTCAGTGATTGACTAGGCAAATATTTCCTAAGAGTTGGCCTAGCTTAGGGTCTCATCACATAAAGTGAAGAATTTTGAACATTTGTTCAGTTGTGGTCCTATTCTTTATAATTCCCTTAGCCATACTCTTCATGGGGTTTTCTTGGCAGAGATATTAGAATATTTTACCATTTCTTTCTCTAGTAGATTGAAGGTAAATGAAACTTAAGTGAGTTGCACAGGTCACACAGTTATGTTGAATCGGAATACAGAAGGTTTTCTCTTCTCCAGGCTCAGCCCTCTCTCCACTGAGTTATCTAACTGTCCCAAAGACCATCTCCTAAATTGTAATGGGATTACAATATGACTAGTGAAAGAAGTATTTTCCCTGACAAAACCACAAATCCTTGAAGTGTTGAAGTGTGAATTTCTCCCAATATCATTCCCTTATGAAATAAACAGCCTAAAATTCAGAGTTAAAACAGATTTCAGAAGATATCTCATCCAGCCTATATCTGGATAACCATGATACCACCATCCCCTTTCCCCTTCCCCACATAACCAGGACTTTTAGACTTGTGACAAGTAGTTAGTCATCTTCTAATAAAACACCTCAGGGACAACGAAGTTTTTTACATTCAGAGGGAACCCATTTCTCTTTAGGGCAGCTCTAGAGGTGAAAAATTTACCATGATCATCTCCCTTTTTATCTTCCTCTACTATTTCATCCCATTAAAAGTAGTTCACTTTTGCATAGGGCAATGAAAAAGAATTCTAATCTCTCTTCAACCAATGCCTTCAGTCTACTTAAAGAAAATTATCTTTGAAGTATATAGTAAAAGAGATGTATTCAACATCAAGGTAGATGGCAAGTTAGCTGAAAATTTTTTTTTAAATAAAGTGTATGGAGGGATAGTAATTTATTCATCAGTTATATCACTGCACAGATTTTGTCTTAGGATTTTCTTACTGCCACTTTCTTTTACCTTGAAGCCCATGGCTATAAGTGTTTTAAAATGTGCATCTCTTTTAGCTTGTTTGATGCCTTCCTTATCTACTGCATTATAAAATGTCATTTTTGTTGTAAAGAAAAACTGATTATAGACCTAACAACTTGAGAACTCACCACGATAATCAAACTTGAACATAAAAATAATATAATGATGAAGAATACTAAATATTTTTAATTTTTTTTTCAGGCATGGACCAACATGGTGCTAACAGTTCTCAATCAGATTCAGATCTTGCCAGATCAGACGTTTATTGCCCTCCAGCCAGCAGTATTCCCTTGTATCAGTCAACTGACTTGTCATGTGACTGATAATCGTGTTCGCCAGGCTGTAAGGGAATGGCTTGGAAGAGTGGGCCGAGTCTATGACATCATCATATAGAAGAAACACATTCCATCAGTTAGGAGAAGAAAGTAATGAGGGTTAAAGGTATGCCAACAATCTGGTTGACCGCAGTATCCCAACTCCCCCTTTACCACTTAGGAGAAGGAGTTTGTACATTTGGAGATAGTAACCCAACAAGAAGTCTTTCAGGATACCCAACCTTTAGCCAGCCATGTGTCTAGTCTACACAAATGTACCACCATGTGAGATGCATTTATCTCATTCATTGCTTTAGGAGTGTCTGTATCACTGAAGTACATCTTTCTATACATTGAACATTATTGCCCATTGCTTCAGCATGTGACTGTTTCCAGGAAAGTCACATCCAAGGACTGACCCTTTGAATTTGCCAGCTCAGTAGAATTATATACTATGGGGCCATTGCAATTGATACTACTCCTTTCCCAAAAAAAAAAGCCTATTGTAAATCAGGCTGGTGTCAAAGTCTCAGAAAATTAGTAGCAGGTGATGTTAATGGTAGGAAGAGCTAGACTACCAGGTCAATTAGATGGGGAGAGAAGATGATACATGATACTTTTGCCAAATATGCCCAAAATATTATCAGTATGCTTATTAGAAAATCCACTGTAAATCAAGCTTTATAAGTGTTTGTACCATCTTAAACAAGGAAAATAAATTCAAGTTTTTATGTATCCCTATTTATTTAAAGATCTTTTCCTGAAAGAGTTTGAAATAATGTCAGCAGCCCTGGCTCTATACTCACAGTATCCAATGATTTATTAGAAGACCTAGGAGCTATCATATTGGTTAGGAATAGTTTGGTTGACTTAATCTCATAACTGATGTTTTGAGAACATGCCAAAAAATAATTTGAATCAATGGTGTCTCAACTATTCCAGTTTTCCTTTGCATAGCCAGACCTGAGTACATTTGTCTGAATATAAGGTAAGGTGCTAGAAAAAAAAAATATGCATCTCACCTTATATTTAAAAGCATGAGGCATAGATAAGGAAAACTTAAGAATCCTTTTGGGAGTCCTTCATTGCTGGGATGAAAAGACTCTTGATAGTTGTTTCAAACCCTTATAAAATGACACCTCAGGGCCAGAATGGGTACAAGAACTGAAGAGTGTGATTTAACTACTTTTAAATCTGCTTTTAAAAACATTTATTATGTTTTTTATTCAAAATATCTTATTTCGACCTTTTATTTTTGAGAAGATCTCTAAAGGGCTCTAAAATTAAATACAAGTAGTTAAAAAGATGATCAAGTTGATGAGTAGCATTGGACCTGGAAAAGCTAAGGGATGAGGAGATGATTTTGCATCACAAAGGACAAAGAATGGAGTGTTTAATGCAGTTGAGTTCATTTGGAATTAGACCTGTCTCTTTAGAAAGTAGAGAAATTTTGTATTCAAGATTGCTATATACTTCAACCAACCCAATAAATGAGACAAAGGTAGTTAAACCATAGGTTTACTGATCTTCATCTAGATGCTGCAAGAGAAGAAGTTTAGGCCATAGCTATTAATAATAGCAACATATTTTAGATTTCACAAAACTGTAGGCCATTCTTCTGATAAATTAATCTTATTAAGTTCTTAGAAAGTTTTTCAGAAGCAAGAGATAATTATAGGACAAATAACAATTTTTACCCACCCATTCCCAACTCCTTTTATTTCAAATTGAGTGTCTTATCATTCTTGAAAATAAAACACAATTTGCCAAGGGATAATAAGAATTTCCTACTGGGTTTTATCCAGTCTTGATAGCTAAAATGCTCCATTTGGGCAGATCAATTATTCTTCTTTTAAGGAGTGGATTTATGATCTTATATGTTATCTGGAAGGGTGAGGACTAGCTCTAAATCCCAGATTTTTCATGTGATTGTTAAAGGCATTTTTCTCTCCAATAGTTAGGGGGAAAGAAACAACATAATTATAGATTATTCTATCTAGTAGCATCCACAAGGAAGAAGGGAATGTTTTCCAGTTGTACAATCCTTGTTCCTCATACTCACTGTTTAACTTACATCATTCCACTAACCAAGAATTAATCAATTTGGGAGATTCTTTCCAGCAATGATATTTTATGAAGTAGATCACCAAACCAGGCAGACTCTAACTCTGTTTGGCTTCCCAATAGTTTTATAAGCTATGGATTTCCTAAGTTTTGTAAAGTAGGATTGGTGGCTTTATAAGTACTTTTTAAAAGATTACTGAGCTATCTATATTTTGTTTTATAGCTTAGCTTCCTCCTTGGAAAACCCTCAAGTGTTCTACATGTTGTGAAACACTGTATAAACAAAATACATCATTAGGTTCTATATGGAAAGCAAATGTGTTATATTGAATTCTTTCTTGTAATTGTAGAAGGAAAAAAAAAAAAAAACAAACACCTGTTTTTCTCAACCATCAGGTAGCACTGCTTCCTCATACAGAGACAATGACTCGAGGCGATCTGGATTAAGTGCCCTGTCCAGGGTGACAAAGCTAGTATGTATAAGGTATCTGAGACTATATTTGACTTCAGGTCTTCCTGACTCCAAGGCCAATGCTCAATCTGCTGTGCCATCTAAGTGGCCCCAGAATGCCTCTTAATAATCCAGGCTGTAGCAGAGATTTTCCTCAAAAATTTTTTTCCAAACAATTAATGCAGCATCACTGGTCCTAAACTAAGGCTCTCAACTGACAGAAATTGAAAAACTGTTTGCATTTCTGAGAGAATTGGGCTGATGACTATGCAACTCTGCCTCATTTAAATCCAGTTCACACACAAGCCAAGATATCATCCCATGATATCATTGGTCCTCTTCAAAATGAAGAGCAAACAAAAACAACAATCAGCACAACAAAATAATTTCTTGCAAAAATGCTTCAAAGAAGCCAGACCCTTAAAATCAGAAGCGAGATTAGAATAGAAAGAAGAGTGTAAAGTCATCAGCTGCAAAATAAAGAAAGGCAAGTCCATGTTATCCCCAGTTTGTAAACAGTTTATAAAAATTCATTCATAAATTAATTTGGTACTGTTTCCCATAGAAACAATTATAAATTGTGGTTAGGTAACCAGGTAGCTCACAGAAGATTAACCTATAATTTTACTGAGTGCTAGACTTTGTAAATGGAATTGGTGGCATCATAAGTACTTTTTAAAAGAAGACTGAACTATCTCTTTTGTTTTATAGCTTACCTGCCCCCCCCTTATAAAACCCTGGAGTCTGAAATATCTGCATCTGAATCTAGCCTCAGATCTTTTCTAGCTATGTGACCCTGACAAAGTCAATTTCTGCCTTAATATCCCCATCTGTAAAATGGCGATAAGAATAGCACCTAACTTCCAGAGAGATTGTGGGGATATAATATTATAAAATTCTTATCAAATCTTAATGCTCAATATAAATCTTAGCTATTACTATTATTTAATACTAATGAGATGCAAGAAATCTTAGTAGTTGTAAAGTAGAATCCATTCTAAAACATGTCCAAAAAGGAACTATCTCTTTCAAGAAAACTAGTGATAAGGAACAAACTATTACCCAAGGGAGCCTTAATTCTTTTTTGCTGGCTTAATTTATTTGCTGTGGCCGCAAGTCTCTCAAGATGAGTTCAGAATTTAAAACTAGCAGCTTCCCCCTCTATTTCTTTCCTCTTTAAAAAAATGTGCCTCTTGAATTAAACAGAACCTAAAATGCAGATAGGGAGAGTTCTGATTCTATGGCCTAACCAACCTACCTTTCTACTGTTAATTATTCTTCCTAATTTTTTTAAAAGAATGGATGACAAAGAAAGGCTGATCCAGTTTGTCCTGAATTATACTTCTCTGGAATTTTTGTCTGATCAGGCATACTTATTGACTACTTGTTACCTGACTACCTCCCTTCCCAAATAATTCCTAAATCATATATTCTTTTTTCCCCCAACTCTCTTCTACAAAATGAGGTCATGTCTTTCATCGTTTTAAACTTCTTGATTTGTGAACAATAAGATTAAGAAATATTAAAATGGTTTAAAAGAAAACATTAAAGTGATTTTAAGCATGAAATTTGAACAAAACAATGTAAAAGAATTTCCTGCAATTACCATTAATTCATAATTAATATTTATAAGGATTTACTTAGAGTTTAAGGCTTTAAATGGTTATATTAAGAAATTTACTTTACTCCTCTGGTCTTCAGTTTCTTTATCTATTAAAAAAGTAGTTATACACAGTGACCTTTGTGGTATTTTTTAGCTCTAAATCTATGTTCCTATAGTCTTCTTATTTTTCAGAAAATTATAATGTGACTCATAAGTAGCTATTTAAATATTCATACTCAAAAAGAAAACTTTTCTTATATCATTATTCCTCCAAAATAAACACATACAAGACTTTTGTTGGAATTATAACAAAAGTAAAATTTAGAATTCTCTAATGCTTTAAGCTATACAAAGTAATTTCCTCACAATAAAATCTCAAGAATTGGAAGTAATCTCAGAAGGCACCCCATTCAACCCATGCTGTTGTTATTTAGTCATGTCTGACCCTTTATGACCCTGTATGGGATTTTCTTGGCAAAGATACCAAAGTGGTTTGCCATTTTCTTGTCCAATATCTAACCCACACCTGGACAAAAGTTGATTATTAATATCTCCAACAAGTGACCATCCACCATTTCCTTGAAAGTCTCTAATGATGGAGAAGTCAATACTTCCTAAAGCAGTTCATTTCACTTTTGAATGGAAAAATAGCTATTATGTCCTTCCTAAATCTTCTGTTCTCTAGTCAGCATCCTCACATGTTCCTCACATGAGATTATTAAAGATCTTTCATAATTGGGGTCATACTCCTGTAGGCACTCTCCAGCTAATCACAGTATTTGAAAAAAAAATGGTTCTGGCTCCTAGAACTGAACATCTATAGTCTGACCAAGGTAGAACACAATAAGGATATTTCCTCATTAGTCTCAAATGCTCTTATCGGACTCTAAAAACATGGACTTAGAGCTAAAAGGAACTTTAGAAATCATAAAGGTGAAATTAGATGAACAAGATCATATAGAAAGTAACTAACAAATTCCAAATTCAAATTCAGGGTCCTTAGATTTCAAATCCAGTTTTCTTTCTATTACCCCATAATACTCCTTAATTAGAGCTACTGTATAAATATGCATAGTATATTTTTAGGAGAGGGATTAACTTGCCCGTGGTCTCACACCTAGAAAGTATTGGTGCTAGGCTTTGAGTCCAGGTTTTCTCATCTAACTTTAGTTTCCTTTTCACTACCATATACACTTAAGTATCTTAAGTCCCAGATCAGTTGAGTGACAGTCATCAAATTAGGTACTAAATTAAGTACTAAAGAACAGTGAAGAAATTGGGAGAATTTTTAAGGATGGCAAAAACAGGATTCAAATGGGTTTGGAAAGATTTAACTGAGGGCACAGAAGTTGGAAATCATGTGGGATTTTACATTACACAAAAATTGAGACAATGCATTGCTGCTTACTTCTGCATAGTTCTTCTAGATATCAACATAATTAATCAAATGGTAGTTATTGATTATCTATGATGTCACAGGAAAATATCTGTGCCCTCATATGATGACATGAAATACTTGATTTTTTTAAAGCAGAGAACTAAGCTTTAATCTTGAAACCAGTCCCTTCAGTGTTATTTTAGGGAACTAATCAAATCAAGCATATATGATGAAACAAACTCATATTTTATTTACAGTTCTGCAGAAAGTGAAAGAGTAACACTCAGAAAAACAATCTTTACTGTTCACTGAGCTAGGGTAACTCAAGTTACAATGTCCCCCTCCCATCAAGCCCTTTCTGTTTGTATCTTTGGGAAGGATATTGGGCTATTTGGATATTTTGGAAGATTAATAAACAAAAAAAGAATTTGAACAACACAAATGTTTTCTTTAGTAATAAGAATTAAGCATATAATATTGTTTATGTATCAATCATTGAACTAACAACATTTATTTATCACAAGCAGGGAATGGTACTATATTCTAAGGGAAGAACAGAGTATCATTAAGAAAGGTCCCTTTGTTCCAAGGACATATAGTATACAATATCACATAAGTGCATTTAGAGTAAAGCAAAGTATTGTTCAAGAAGGAAGATTCCAATTCCTGGAAATCAAAGAAGATCCATGGAGGACATGGTATTTAAGTTGGTTTTAAAAGAAACATAGGAATTTAACCAGCAAAGATGGGGGAAAGAAGCCATTTCAGACAAAAAAAACAAAAACAAAAATAAAAAACAGCTTAAGAAAGGTCTGGAAGTGAGAAAGTGCTGTTCATAGTCATGGGGCAGAAAGTAGGTGAGTTTGACTGGAGCACAGAGTGATTGGAATGGATTAATATGAAAGAAGTTTGGAAAGATGGAGTTGTGCCAGATTATAGATAGAGTACCTTAAATGTCAGTCAGGAAAATTTAAACTTTATTTGGTAGTCAATCTAAAGCCCCTAAAGAACTTTAAAGACAAACTCGTTCTTTATAACTATCTTTTTTTGGTGCCAGTTAGCAATGATAAAGACAGAGGCAATCCCAGGTATCACTGTGAATCAATGGTGAAACTAACATACAAATCTTTGCATTTCTACTTGGCTGACTTAGCTGTTCTAAGTAGTTGGAGCTGTCATGGAATCCTGGGCTAGGAAGGGTATCTTTTGGGCTGTAGTGTTTGGGTATTTTTGCTTTTTCAGACCAGTGTAGAAGGCTTGTGAAATTAAGAGGTGCTTCTATTCATAATTATCCCTTTTCCACAATATTGCTTGTCCCTCTCCTCCTTCTCTATGGGAATATCTTGGAACACATTGTTCTTCCTCTGCTATAAGTGGGTGAGTGGTACATTGCACATTACCTGCCTACATTTGACACTGAAGTACATAAACTTCTACAGGAAATAAGGTGAAGATTCCAGTAAGGTGAGGCTCTGTGCTAGTACAATGTTTGTATTTAAAACAGTATTAGTAAAGGAAACAGAGAATGGTCCTACTGAGAAACTTAACAGGCAGTAATACTCAACTTATTTTGAAATAATGTCATTTCTTAACTTTAAAAGAAAGCTATATTGAACAGTTTCCTTATACCTTTGCTTAATGGTTCAGGGTTTGGGTAGGGAGAAAAGTAAGGCAGAGAGACAAAGACAGAATTATATATTAAGAACCTGATTCTTTATAACATCTCATTGTAGGACCTCCACACATTTTTTTTAGGGAAATCTGTTTATTACCCTGAAGAATCAAGTTTCCTTTAGTAATTCCTAAGTGCTGGCTGTTAAAAAAAATCAACTAGAATTACCAAGAGTCAGAGAAGTACAGAGTGTGATAGGCAGAACAGAGTTCAAATTCAATGATTCTTCAACCACATTTGGCTCACATCTTTCTGGTTTCTATTTTGAATATATTGGTAATTTGGTGTTTTTTTTTTTAAGGACAGAAGACTATGAATGTACGTGTCCTATAAACAGTTAAGAGTCATTGTCTTTGGAGAACTTGATGCTATTTTTAAAATGTAATAATTTGTCTCATGTTGATTCTTTAACTTATATACGTGATTTCAAATTTAAGCAAAGTTTTTGAATTTATTGTGTCTAAGTGTACTTAAGGGGTTGTTTCTATAGGAGCCTACAGTATCTTTAGGTACTTCTTAGTAAAGGATCTTGATTATAAACCTCTTCTCCCTTTTCCATGCTGTTTCCTTTACATAATTCACAGATGGGTCACCAAAAATATCCTCACTTTCTTGAGCTCAAAATTGAAACTTTTCCCTAAAATGCCAGCTTTTGCTCACATGTGCTATGTAAATGAACTATTTGGATTAATCTCGTATATATCCTTGGAATTTACAGTTTAGTACTTTTCTGAGCAGTGTTATACCAGATTATTTCAAGCCAAGGGGGATCCCCTCTTACGAATGGCACACCTACCTTGTTAAAGTGATGTGTCATTGGTTAGCCATTTTGTAGTAGTTTAAATGGTTAAAGACCTTGCTACTACATCTCCACTGTTTTTGCCTTATTCTATTTTCAGTAGTTATTGTGTTTTCATGCCCACTTCTATTAATTTGATAAAATAGATACTTGCTGACATCATCATGCAATGCTTTGATTACAAGTCAATCTATTTAAATGATAACTTTTTTAAAACACTGAGAGTACATATGCACAAGCACTGTATATAAACACAATTAAGATACATGAATAATTACATCTTCCTCCAGTCTCCAGCAAACAGAGTGTGATTAGTCCTGTATACTGTGTACAGTCTGCAGGAAAAATACAAAGTAATATGTGGGAAACTTTGATCAATGAAGAAATCAACAGACTCTTACTATGTGCCAGGCACTATACTAGGCACTAGAGTCCTAAAGCAAAAATGAAGTGGTCTTTTCCTTCAAAAAGCTTATATTCTGCAGATTAATTCAGTTTTACCCACTTAGAATTTGTGATAATTCCAGCAGAAGGATAAAGTATCCATCAAACTAGCTATACTAATTGCTTTTTTTTTAAATAAACAAGATTGTAAACTTTTAAAAGCACTTTAGAATTCCAGTCCCTTATATTGTTCTTATAAAGTTATTAATAAATTAATTCTTATAACTATTTACTGGAAGAACCAACAAGTAATAAAAGTCATAAAATCACATAATTTCATAATTAAAAGGAACTTTAGGGGTCATCTAGTTCAGTCCCCTCATAAACTAATCTGTATTTCATACTTTTCCCTGTCTCAGAATGTTCTTTACTCCAATTACGCTGAATGATTTAGATTTGACTATAGTTGATGGGAACAAGGAACAAATATAAAAGATATTAGAGAAAGGGAGAATGTCAGAGATGCAAATTCTTGTAGTGTGACATATGACTCAAAGGTATATAATTTCATTCTTACTAAAATCATTTTAAGAATTAGAATAGATCTTAATCTGATGTTAGTTAGAAGCTTTGTAATTTTTCATGTTATACATCATCAACCATTAAGTCTTCAAATGATAACAGATTAGAATGTTACCACTTTTCTTCCTCTCCTCCAAAAAATCCCCAAATCCTCTCCTCTGAATTGATTAGCATATCATATATTGCCATATTATTTTTCAGAGGCTTTCCCTTTCTCTCTTTAGGTTCACAAATAAAGAACATGAAAATTGCAGCCACCAGTGTCTGTTTACATCTACCTCATTGTTATTTGCAAGCTACCCTATTCTCCTGTGTTTCTTCTAACATATCCCAGATGACTCTAGTTACATGTATTTCCTTATATTAGAAAAAGAGAATCTCCTCCAATTGGCAGACCTTATCAATTAAGATCCATTTAGTAATGGCTTTAATATACTATGGCTTCATTATAAGCAACAACTGTGCCAGAATTGCTAGTGGCTTGAAAGATGAATATTGTATGGGCATAGAGCAGCTTGCTTATAGGTCAGGGATTTTGTTTTGATGTACAGTATTTTGTCTTATAATAAATAATAGTGCTGTAGAACTAGCCACCTTTTTATATCATCAGCCCAGGTCTCCATTCTCTCTTGAATAAATGTTGAGTAAGACCTAGGGGTTATTATTCTGGGGCCTGTGAATTTAAAAAAATATATATTTTGGTGTGTATCTAAACATAATTAGCTTTCTTTGTAATCCTATATATTTTATTTTATGCATTTAAAAACATGATTCTGGAAAGGGATCCATAGCTTTTACCAGTTTGCTAAAGGAGTCCACAACACAAAATAAAAAGTTAAGAATTTCTGATCTAAAAAATAAACAAGATGCTCCCCCCATGTTTCTTTCCCCAGCAGACCCAAAAGGAGGTTAGTCTTTCTGCCCTTTTAGCATTATGCCAAAGACTAAATTTGTTTTTGCATTTTAAATCAAAGACAGATTGTCTAAATTATAGTGTTGCCATGATGATGTCAGTATAACTTTTACCTACATCTGTAGTGATTCTAAACTCATTTGTATAAACATGGCCATTTTTTCATCAGGAGCCTTAAATGTTTTTCTTTCCCCTAAAGACTTAATATGAGCTCAACAAGGAAGTTCAAAATTTGATTTTTCCTTCCATCTCTTCTGTATCAATTCCAAAGTCCATTTGTCCTAATTTTTAGAAAAAAATAAACAAACCATTCTTCCTAGGTCCTCTCTGTGTTGGTCTGTGGACATTTGATTTGGTTATTATCTGTTTGTTGTCAAACAGGTCACTATGAGATGGCTTGTAAATGTATTTTGTGTATATTTTGTTCAAATTAAAAATTATGAAAGGAAACTATTTTAAAAGAAATTGTATTTCTGTTGCTTGTGTTGTAGAATAAAAATACAAATGCATTTAAAAAAAAGGAGTCTGAAGTCCTTTGGAGACTAATAATTTGTTTGCTAAAATGGTCAGTTGAAACAACTTATCTTAAGAAAAGAATGTCCTTTTTTTCCTGAATTACTGTGAAATGGTACTCAGGGAATCCAATAAGCAAACCAAACTTGTGTGAAACCAAGGAAAAGCCATCAGTTCTTGAAACCACTGTTTGATCATGGCAACACAAAGACTTTAGCAAAACATCACTGTTTCTATTCCTTATTTCTTAAAAGGTGGTGATAAATGGAATCCATTAAGTGTAAAGTAATGAATAAATATTTATTATTCCTCTTTTGCACTTTCATGAGTACTAGAAAGGACTGGAAGGTTTAAAGAAATGATTTCCAGATTGAATTATTTTAGTTATTTGTAGGTTGGGAATTTTAATACTTCCATTGTCTACCTCACAGAATTATAGTGAGAAAATAAATTTATACACTAAAAGCACTATGTAAATGTGAATTACTATTTTCCTAGCATGAATTTTTCATCCTTTTCTCTAGGGTTAAGCATTTTGTTTATTTCATACTATAGGACAGATTTAGATTTGCTGGAGAAACTTGCTTATAGTCTCAGAGCTATTACGGCTTGAACCCAGGTTTTCATACTGACTCCAAGGTTAGGTCTCTGCTATGCCAGACCAAATGGCATCATAAATGGGATTTTCCTACCACCAAAAATGACAGGTACGTACCCCCTTTCCATTCCTATCCCTGAAGTAGGAAAGATTACAGGAAGATATAGTTACCAGATATGTTTTTAAGTTTAAAAACCACAGTATTACAATAAAACTAAGTACAGACCAATATCTTAAACCATATACCCATATAGTCTCCAAATGAGGACATCACTGAAACATAGAGGATAATATTAAAAACACAGGAACATAGGAGGTAAAATGGACAATTCTGGTTTAATTTTAAAAGATTTTCCCCAAACAAAACCAATGAAACCAAAATTAGAAGTGAAGTAGTTAAGTGGGGAGAAAAATCCTTACAAGTTTCTCTGGAAATGGTCTTCTAAGATATGTAGGGAACTGATGATATATAAGGTTTATAATTTATAAGATTTAAATTCTCAAGCAGAAAAAAGTGGTAAAGGGATATAAACAAGCAGTTTTCAAAGGAAGAAATCCATGATATTAACAATCACATGGAAAAATGTTCTAAGTAATGAATGATTAGAGAAATGCAAAATAAAATGACTCGAGTTCTACTTAACAACCATCTGATTGGTAAAACTGACAAAATGAAAATGACAAATGTTGGACAGACTGTAGAAAAGCTGGTATATTAATATACTGCTAGTGGAACCAGTCATTCTGAAAAGCAAATTGGAATTATATCCCCAAAGGTAGTACTAAAATGCACATACACTTTGAGCCAACAATATTGTTACTAGTTTCCAATTAAAAACAGAAAGGCTGAAAAAAATTGAGGAAATAAGTACCTGCAAAATCAAAATAGAACAAGAAACAATGCAAAACACGAGAGATATTCTCAGACATGTAATAATGACACTTTTAAAGGAACTAAACAGAACTATCATTAGTAGGGAAATTATAAGATCAAACAGAAAAACAGGAAAAAAACAAAAGTGCTATAAGAACTGAAATGAAATTTTTTTTAATTTTTATTTATTTAATTCTTAATTTGTGAAATAAATTAAGCATTTCCATAACATAATATAATAAAAAGATGATTGCATATGAAACTTCAAATCTATTATGTACAACTTGCTATTCTTATTAAATATATAATTAAATTATCTTGTACATTTTTTCCTACCCTCCTTTTCTCTCCCTGCCCTAGAAATGGCTACCATTAGATACAAATATGTGTATACATATATATGTGTGTGTACATAAAGATGTGTGTGTGTAGTATTCCATCATAATCATATATCACAATTTATTCAGCCATTCCTAAAATGACAAATATATCCACAATTTCCAGTTCTTTGCCACCACAAAGAGAGCTGCTATAAATATTTTAGAACATATTTAGATTATTTTCCTTTTTTTCATAATCATCTTTGGAAATAGATCTAGTAGTATTAAAAAAAATTTTATCAGTCAGTCAATGAGCATTTATTAAAGCACCTAAAATGTATCAGTACTAAGATCTGGGGATACAAAAAAAAGCAAACACAGCCATTATTTATAAGGGTTCACAATTTAATTAGGAAGACAACATATGAACAACTATGTACAATCTAGACATATGTACAATATACAAAGTAAATTGGAGATAATCAATAAAAAGGAAGTACATACATTAAGGGGAATTAGATCAGTGTTCTCATGGAAGATGGAATTTATCTGGGACTTGAAGGAAGCCAGGGAAGCCGTGGAAATCAGGAAGAAGTAATGAAGATGTTGAACAATTATAGAAAACTTTATCCTATAATGCTTTTTTTTCCCTGAAGTACTACACACTACCTTGTGTAATGTCTTTTCATAAATTTCATAAGTTAATATTTTAGAGGGAAAATATTGCTAACATTTAAATTAATTGTAGTGTGAGACTATGTTTAATGTGTACACAAAATCAAATTCCAGGAAATCTGTCCTAATTCATTACTCCATTCTATTTTCTAAAACACATATTTTGGTATTCTGTTATTTGGATAAAAGAACCAATGTTTTACTTTATCACTGTAAATACTGTTTTGAACAACCAAATTCTTCTTATAATTCCTTGGCCAAGAGTTCTTTAAACTTGGTAGGCACCAGAAACAAATAATCAAACCAAAAACAAACCAGCCAACCAAAAAAACCTTGATGAATTGAATTGAAAAGAAAGAGAAAAGTCAGTATTCCAGATGAGAATCAGAGAAACATCAGAATATTTACTACTGCCTTTCTAGAAAAAGAAAAAAAAAGTGCAACAGACAAAAAAGCTTACTTCTCAATCACATACAGAATTCCAAAATGATTGTTGTTTGAATTGATTGCTGCTTTGGGGGCATGATAGGAATGGTATTTATTTTGCTGGAGACCCTATCCTATTAAGTTGTTGCCATATAATAAATCAGCTAAATGGCACAGCGGATAGAGTCATAGGCTTGCTTAAACAGAAAACATGTTCACAAGTTCAAATCCAGCTTAAGACACTTATCATGTGTGATCCTGTTTGCCTCAGTTCTTTATCTGTAAAATAAACTGGAGAAGGAAGTGGCAAACCATTCCCATATCTTTGCCAAGAAAATTCCCAAATGATTTCATGAAGAGTCAGACAAACTGAACAACAATATTATAGATAACTAGTTTGCACATCAGCAAAATCAGAAAACCCCAAAACTATAATCCCCCTTTCCTGATTCTCTGATCACTTTTGCAATATTAAACAAAACATGAAGAATTTTAATGTTTCAACTGATCACCAAGGAAAACCTGACTTCATTCCAAACCTGATCCTAGTTAGAATTAAATGGCAGAAACATTAAAAACAAATACAAGAAGCTTCTTAAATATGTTTGGCCTAAGGGGAGGGGTACAAATGATATATGAGTGAGTATCACTTATTGATACTTTCCAAAAGTTGTTTTTCCACCAAAACATAAGTTCCTTTCATTTTTAAAATTTCTTATCTCCAGGACCAAGCATAATACTTTTCACAAATAAGATGTTTACTAAATGTAAATAGATTTTGTTTTTTGCACAGTTTGGTAAGATTCATTGTATGCTATGTGTTACTTACTCAATCTTTGATTCAAAGGGACAATATGCATGTCATGTATAATTCTTCAGAGAGGAAAACTCAATCAAAATTTTAAAAAAAGTCAAAAGTAAATATTTATTCAGCTTCTCCCATGTGCCAGGTACTATGCTAGACACCCAAGATACAACACATGTGAATGCATGTACGCCTGCATATACACACCCAACACAGTTTTGTATTAGAGAAACAACACATATGCATAAGTAAAATATACACAAAGGATATAGAAGGTAATTAGGGAAGGAGTATAAGGCAGGGGGAAATGGGGAGTTATCAAGGAAGGCTTCTGGTAGCAAGTGGTCCTTGGGCTGAGCTCTGAAGAAATTAACAATACTGTGAGGACTTGGCCATCGGGAGATACCCAAGTCATGTGCAAAGAAAGAGAAATGGCAGATGGAAGAATAGCAAGGAGGATAGTTTGTGGTGCCTTATCTGCTTTGGCCTATGGTCAGAACTTTTATCATAAAATACTTTCAAGCTTTGATGAATATTTAATCATTCTCATTGGAAAGACATTTCTACTTCAGCTCTGAGTAAACCCCCAAAACAAAACAAACAAAAAAGCCCATGGAAAACAAAACAGGGATGTAATGCAAAGCTGTGGCTTTTGTAAATTGATCCAAAATTCCTGCTATCTCAAATCTTTGAGATCCCATTTTAACCAATCCTTTTATCATCTATCTCTTTGTTTTTATTTATAGTTTCCTCCATATGACATCATTAAGCCATTAATACTCTGGAAGTAAAACTGTATAGTCCTGACTACTGCAGAGATATAGATTTCAGCCTTGAATCTATCACAACTTCACCAGTGATGGATTCCTAGGGATGCATTCAACAGGAGCAGGATTAAATGCCTGAGAATTGGCTACCTGATATTCCAAAAGGGCCTTTAAGCTTCTCCCCCTTCCTTATCAGTTTCAGCAAACCTACCACCATAAATAAGGTCAGAGTATCCATGAGCTTTCATGAAACGCCCAGTGTCATTGTTGTTCATTTATTCAGCTATGTCCAACTCTTTATGATCCCATGAACTAGGTCTTTCTATCTTCCACTATCTCCCCAAGTCTGTCCAAGCTCATGTTTGTAACTCTCATGACACTATCGATCCATCTCATCCTCTACCGTATTTCTCCTTTTGCCTTCATTCTTTACCAACTTTTCCAGGGAATCCCATTTTCTCATTATGTGGCCAAAGTATTTAAGCTATAGCTTCAATATTTGTCTTTCCAATGAGTACTCTGAATTTTCTTTTTTTTAAAATAGCTTTTTATTTTTCAAAATACATGCAAAGATAAGTTTTCAACATTCACTCTTGCAAAACCTTGTGCTCCAAGTTTTTTCTCACTCCCCTTCACCCCCCTCCCCAAGTCAACAAATAATCCAATATAGGTTACATATCTGCAATTCTTCTAAACATATTTCTGAATTAATTTCTTTAAGTATTGATTGGTTACTGACTGATGAGTTTGCATGAAATGTCCATTGGTTTTCTGTATTTTCATTTACTTCCTCACCTACTATTACAGAAGAAGGCAGTTAATAATAGCTCAGTGGAAAAGAATGATGGGTTTGGGTGGGGTCCCAGCCTTGTCCCTTACTACCTATGTGACCTTGCATCCTTAATTGTAGAATGAGGTGATTGGATTAAATGACCTTTGAGATTTCTTCCAACTCTAAATTTATGATTCCATGAATATGGATTACTTGTACTGGGCTATCATCACAATTGTGGCACATGAACAAAGCCCAGATTTTAACTGATTTCCACAAAGTCTACTGGACTTGTTACTAGTGGAATCTGGATGGATTTTGATTTCCTACTATGGGTGGTATAGGAGTTAGTGTTAAATATCAATCCCACCTTTAGTATTTACTAGCTGTAGGACTGTTGGCATGTCACTTAATCTCTTCCAGACCCATTAAAATGAGGATAATGTCAGCAGTGCATATATCACAGGATTGTTAAACAAATGAAATCATGCCTACAAAGTGCTTTGAAAATATTAATGAATTATACAAATATCAGTAATTCATCCTCTGAACTCACACAACAGGTAGCAGCTAGATGGCATAGTGGATAAAACTCTGGAGCTGGAGTCTGGAAGACCTACATTTGAATCCTTAATAGCTTTGTGATCTGGAGGGTCTCTTGGCCCCAGTTGCCTCCTCATCTTCAAAATGAAAAAAAATTTGCACTTATTTCATAGATTATTGTGAAGATCAAATCAGATATGACATGTAAAATATATTGCAAACCTGAAAGTGTTATATAAAAGTTTGCTATTAATATTATTATTATTATTAGGTAGCTAGGAGGTGCAGTAGATAGAGTATTGGAGCAGGAGTCAAGAAGACTCATTTTTTAAGTTCAAATAAACCTTCAGAAATGTTCATGGAGGAAACAATTCATTTTTACTGCAAAATAGTGTTTTATAAGGCATAAGTGAAGTTTATGATAACTCTATTATGTACTGTGTTCATTTTACAAATAACTTATAATTCACAAAGAATGAATACTGTTGTACCTCTTTGATTATCTAACAATTGAAAAGGTTCTCCAGTAGGAATTCAGAGGTTTTACCAGCATCTGATAACTATATGCAAATACATATACTTGTAAAGCTGCTAACCCCATCATACCAGTGTTAAGAAATATTACATGCTCTACAGGTTTACTTTTCAGCTTTTACTAAGCTCTTATCTCAGCTTGCTTTTATTTTTCATAATTCTGTAAACCTAGGAGCTCCTTAAAATCACTGTGTATTATATGCTTTGTTATTAAGATTGAGTGATAGCAAAATCAGGCCAACAATTCTGAAGCCACTTGGCTATGTTTTAACAATAAAAATTTTATAATGAATCTACTCTCAGGTACTTACTAGCTTTGTGATCCTGGGCAAGTCATTTAATCCTTTTTGCCTCAATTTCCTCATCTGTCAAATGACCTGGAGAAAGAAACTTTTGCCAAGAAAAGTACAAATGGGGCAATGAAGAAAAAAAAAGTGGACAAGAACATTATTATTATTATATCTCTAATATATTTGTGTATTACTGGATCTGATAGTCTCCATGTATTTTTTTCTCTCTCTCTGATAGACCTGTTAAGTTCTAGGAGGGCAGGAGCCATGTCTGTTTTAAATATTATGTCTTCTTTGTTGACCAACACTGAATAAGAATTTAGTAAAGGTTTCTTGAATTGAGCTGAGTTCGTGTCTGGCCTCTAACACACATAGGTTTGTGTGACTCCAACCAAGCTCCTTAACCTCTCTTAGCAACTCTGTAAAACTATAAATAACCAAAAGGGTGCTGACTTTGCTCAGCCTAGAATTCTCTATTTCAATAAAATCCCACATCTAATCCCTATCTCCCCCTTAAATGGATAAGAATTATATGGAAAATTAATTTAATTAAGAATATAGCTACAAAGACCACTTGATGAGCTGTAATTTAATTTGTAAATATAAATAGTATTGAAGTCAATCTGCCAAATATAAAGACACTCAGTTTGTTAAAAGTATAAAAATCTTCTTGGACCTTACATGGAATTAATTAGTATTTGATGATACGATGATGTAACCAAAAAAAACAATTATTTTCATATACATAGTAGATGGGAATTATACAGGAAATACCAAATCTATATCCAGACCTTACTTTCTTTAAAAGTTTATGATGGGGGCAGAGCCAAGATGGCGGAGTGAAAGGGTGACTCTCTGCGTCCTCCTCCGAACTTCTCTCAAATCAACAATAAAATAAGCCTCTGAACTGATCTTCAAGTTAACGAATCAGGAAATATTTGGATACTGCTTGCAGATATCTCTGAAAAACTTCACATCAGGTTTGTCTAGCTCGGACAGAGGGATAAACAGAGGACTTTGGTGTCAGAGAACTCTGGTGGAGGCCGGAAGTGAGGGTGGGACTCAGCTCAGCTCAGCTCAGACTGGCAAAAAACTCCAAACTCCAAATTCCAAACACCTGGAGTTTATCTGAGGCACTCGGGACACTCTGCCCTGATTGGGGACAGGTGTTCTGGCAAACTTGACTTGTTTAAGGAGTAATTCGGGCTTAGTCCTAGCCCCCACCGGCCCAGCACCTTAAATTAATTCGCCGAAGCGCCTCAGGGCAAAATCTTCAGCCGGCCGTTTCAGCCGTTTTTTTTCCCCTACCTTAAAGAGATATTCACACTGTCTAAAAAAAAAAAAAAAAAAAAAAAACAATGAAGAGACAAAAGAGAGCTCTCACCATAGACAGTTTTTACAAAGAGAAAGAGGAGAAGACCCCAGAGCCAGAGGTTCCTTTAGACATAACTCCAGAGGGAATCAGCAAGGACCATCACTGGTCCCAGTTTCAAAAGGCCTTTCTGGAAGATTGCTTAAAGAACCTAATAAAAGAACTGGAGGATAAATGGGAAAATAAATTGAAATTAGTGCAAGAAGGATACAGTATCTTGCAAGAAGGATATGATGCCCTGCAAAAGAGATATGAAAAAGACACCAATCTATTGAAAAATAATATTAGTGAAGTGGAAAAAGAGTGCAATGAACAAAACAATTCAATTGGCCAGTTACAAATGGAGCTTAAAAAGGTAACTGAAGAAAACAACACTTTAAAAATAAGAATTGAACAAATGCAAGTGAATGACTCAATAAGACTTCAAGAATCAGTCAAACAAAAACAAAAAAATGAAAAATTAGAAGAAAATATGAAATATCTCCTAGGAAAAACAACTGACTTGGAAAATAGATCTAGGAGAGACAATCTAAGGATTATTGGACTTCCTGAAAGCCATGATGAAAAAAAGAATCTGAACACTATCTTCCAGGAAATCCTGAAAGAAAACTGCCCTGAGATTGTAGAATCAAAGGGCAAAATCACCATTGAAAGAATTCACCGATCACCTCCTGAAAGAGACCCCAAAATTAAAACCCCAAGGAATATCGTGGCTAAATTTCAGGACTAAAGCACCAAGGAAAAGATTCTACTAGCAGCTAGAAAGAAACAATTCAAATACCGAGGTTCAATAATTAGAATCACACAGGATCTGTCAGCCTCCACATTGAAGGATCGAAGGGCCTGGAACCAGATATTCCGAAGGGCAAAGGAACTTGGATTACAGCCAAGAATATCCTATACAGCTAGAATGAGCATTATCCTCCAGGGAAGAAGATGGTCATTCAATGATATAGGTGAATTTCACCTCTTTCTAATGAAAAGACCAGATCTGAACAAGAAATTCGACATCCAAACAGAGAACTCAAGAGATGCATAAAAAGGTAAAAAAGAAATGACTCTTGAGAACTTTATTTCTACTAGTGGAATGCTTAAAGTTTGGGGGTATAATTAACTAGATATTACTTTGATAATATGAAAAAGAGAACCAGAGGGGGAAAGGTTGTCATACTGGGGAAAAGAGGGGAAAAGTGGTAAAATAAGATCTAAAAAAAAATAAGGAGGTAAAAACAAGGTAAAATCTCTTGAAGAGGCAAAGAAAACCTAATATAATTGAGAGAAAGAGGGGAGGGAGTTGAGCATTGTGTAAATCTTACTCTCATCAGGTTGGGCCCTAAAAGTGTTTATCAGACACTTGATTTCACATAGAAACTTGTCTGTTGCTAGAGGGAAGGGGGAGGGAAAGGAGGAAAGGAAAGGGATAAACTAATAGAAGGGAAAATAGAAGAATCAGGGGAAAGGAGTAAAAACAGGGGGAAGGGATCTAAAGGGTGGAGTATTGTTTGGGGGAGAGGGTCATCAAAAGCAAAGTCCTGAGGTGGGGGGAAGGGAGAAAGGGGAAAGGAAAGGGGAAAACATAACTTGGGTAAATAAGATGGCAGGAAATAAAGAATTAGTTATTCTATCTGTGAATGTGAATGGGATGAACTCTCCCATAAAGCAGAAGCGGATATCAGACTGGATTAAAAACCAGAATCCCACAATATGTTGTCTACAAGAAACACATCTAAAACATAGTGACACATATAGGATGAAG
>JAJPUD010002938.1:67214-80104 GCA_023553655.1 Myrmecobius fasciatus
ACTCTTTGCAGATGACATGATGGTATACTTAGAGAACCCTAGAGACTCAACTAAAAACCTACTAGAAACAATTCACAACTTTAGCAAGGTGTCAGCATTCAAAATTAATCCACATAAATCATCAGCATTTTTATATATTATCAACAAAGTTCAGCAGCAAGAGATGCAAAAAGAAATTCCATTCCAAATAGCAGATGAAAGGATAAAATATTTGGGAATCTATCTGCCAAGGAAAAGTCAGAAACTATACGAACTAAATTACAAAACACTTTCCACACAAATAAAATCAGACCTAATCAATTGGAAAAATATTAAGTGCTCATGGGTAGGCAGAGCAAACATAATAAAAATGACAATACTACCTAAACTAATCTACTTATTTAGTGCCATACCAATCAAACTCCCAAGAAAGTATTTTACAGATCTAGAAAAAATAGTAGCAAAGTTCATTTGGAAGAACAAAAGGTCAAGGATCTCAAGGGGATTAATGAAAAAAAAGGCAGATGAAGGTGGCCTTGCTGTACCAGATCTAAAACTATATTATAAAGTAGCGGTCATCAAAACCGTTTGGTACTGGCTAAGAAATAGAGCAGTCGATCAGTGGCACAGGATAGGCTATCAGGACAATCTATCTAGGCAATAACCTTAACAATCTAGTGTTCGATAAACCCAAAGACCCCAGCTTTTGGGATAAATACTCACTATTCGGCAAAAACTGCTGGGAAAATTGGAAACTAGTGTGGAAGAAATTAGGGCTTGACCCATACCTAACACCACATACCAAGATAAGATCTAAATGGGTTCAGGATCTAGATATAAAGAGGGACTTTGTAAGCAAGTTAGAGGAACGTAATATAGTTTATCTCTCAGACCTGTGGAGATGGAATAAATTTATGTCCAAAGAAGACTTGGAACTCCTAATTGAACACCAGATAGATAATTTTGATTATATTAAGTTAAAAAGTTTCTGTACAAATAAAACTAATGCAGACAAGATTAGGAGGGAAGCATCAAATTGGGAAATCATCTTCACATTCAATGGTTCTGATAAAGGCCTCATTTCTAAAATCTATAGAGAATTGTCTCATATATATAAGAATTCAAGCCACTCTTCAATAGATAAGTGGTCAAGGGATATGAACAGACAATTTTCAGATGATGAAATTAAAACCATCTCTAGTCATATGAAAAGTTGCTCCAAATCACTATTGATCAGAGAAATGCAAATTAAGACAACTCTGAGGTACCACTACACCCCTGTCAGATTGGCTAAAATGACAGGAAAAGATAACGATGAATGTTGGAGGGGATGTGGGAAAACTGGGACACTAATACATTGTTGGTGGAACTGTGAACGGATCCAACCATTCTGGAGAGCAATTTGGAGCTATGCTCAAAAAGTTGTCAAACTGTGCATACCCTTTGACCCAGCAGTGTTTCTACTGGGCCTATATCCCAAAGAGATCTTAGAGGAGGGAAAGGGACCCACCTGTGCAAGAATGTTTGTGGCAGCCCTTTTTGTAGTGGCTAGAAACTGGAAACTGAAGGGATGCCCATCAATTGGAGAGTGGCTGAATAAATTATGGTATATGAATGTTATGGAATATTATTGCTCTGTAAGAAACAACCAGCAAGAGGGACTTGCATGAACTGATGCTCAGTGAAACGAGCAGAACCAGGAGATCATCATACACAGCAACAACAGTATTACATGATGATCAATTCTGATGGACATGGCTCTCTGCAACAAAGAATTGTCTCAAACCAGTTCCAATTGTTCACTGAAGAAAACCATATACACCCAGAGAGAGGGATATGAAATATGGACCACAACGTAACATTTTCATGATTTCTATTGACATTTGCTTGCATTGTGTTGCCTTTATCTGATTCTTTTTTTTTCTTGTAGATAGGATTTTTCTTGCATAACTTCTCAAGCATTTCAACATTATTAACATGTAGTGGACTTCCTGCCATCTAGGGGAGGGGAGGGAACTGGGGGTAAAATTTGTAATGGAAAGCTTTGTAAAGATCAATGTTGGGAAACTACCCATATACATGTCATACAAATAAAAAGCTTTAAAAAAAAGTTTATGATATATTCAACACTTAACATTCAAAACTACAAAAGAGTTGAAGTTTTCCTTATAGTCCAACTCTCACATCCATATACTGCTACTCGAAAAAAAAAAATCATGGCTTTGACTATACAGACCTTCATCAGCAAGATGGTATCTCTGTTTCTCTAATCTCTTTTTTTTTCCTTTTTTTTTAATAATAGCTTTTTATTTTCAAAATACATGCAAAGATAGCTTTCAACATTCACCCTTGCAAAATCTTGTGTTCTAAATTTTTCTTCCTCCCTTCTCTTTTCCCCCCTCCTCTCTCCCTTAGACAGCAAGTAATCCAATATAGATTAAATGTACAATTCTTCTAAACATATTTCCACATTTATCATGTTGCACAAGAAAAATCAAATCAAAAAGGAAATAAAAATGAGAAAAAAAGCAAACAACAACAAAAAGATGAAAATACTATGTTATAATCTCCATTCAGTCTCCACAGACCTCTTTCTAGATACAGATGGCTCTCACCATCACAAGTCTTTTGGAATTGGCCTGAATCACCACATTATTGAAAAGAGCCAAGTTTATCATAATTGATACCACATAATGTTGTTGCTGTGTACAATATTCTCTTGGTTCTATGCACTTCACTTAACATCAGTTGATGTAAATCTCTCCAGATCTTTCTGAAATCATCTGCAGTTCATTCTCATAAAATAATATTTTATTACATTCATATACCACAACTTATTCAGTCATTCCCCAAGTGATAGGCATCCACTCACTTTCCAGTTTCTTGCCCCTATAAAAAGGACTGCTACAAACATTTTTGACATGTGAGTCCTTTTCCCCTTTTTGTGATCTCTTTGGGATAGAAGTCCAGTAGAGATACTGCTGGATCAAAAGGTATGCACAGTTTGATAGCACTTTGGGCATAGTTCCTAACTGCTCCCCAGAATGGTTGGATTTCAGTTCACAACTCCATCAACAATGATATAATGTCTCTCTTGAACTATTGTCCTTTATCTCCAGTTACCTACAAGATATGTCCACCTAGGAATCCTGCAAAAACTTCAGATTTAATATGTACAAATTAAACTCATCAAGTGACTAAGTATTTATCTGTCTATCTATATTCCAATTTGGTTTGAAAAAAATTATCAAGTTCTTCAGAAATTTCTCTCCTTTTAATCTCCACAATAGAGTAGACATATAAAGCATAATTACCTACCTGATTTTTTGTTTATGGCCATGTGTCCCAGCAGGTGATATTCCTTGATCCCTCTGTCAATTCCTTTATATGACTCTTGGAGGAGACAATAATCTTTGAACTATCCTTTTATTTCACTATAACTTTCTTAAATTTTCTGGTTTCATTTATGGCAGGAATATCAATATTGGTATAAATTAGTTTCTCTAGTGATATATCATTTTTTGGCCATTGGATAAGAATCTGATGTTCAGAATACCAATCAATAAAATAACAGATGATTTAAAAACTGCACTTTTTAGCACTTTGATTTGTCACTGCAAAAGAGAAAGAAAGGTACATGAAAGTTCAAGATAGGACTATTTCATATCATTTTAATGGGTTGCCTTGGTCAAAGATTTTATCACCTCACAGTCATTTTACTTTTCATATTTGGCTATATTAATATAGATAAAGTCTTTCATTGAGACTTCATTTGGTAGAATTTGCAAGAACTTGGGCTCTGCTATCACAACTTTCAAGAAGCCAGAGTTATCTTTACACTGTAATAAGGTACTGGCATAGAACTTCTAAGAAAGACGGAGTTTCATATTTCTTTATTTTCCTCTCTGGTCCAGAAATAAAAAAGTGTAGGATTTCTGAATAGTTGACAGAAGGATATTTTATAACAGGCCAAGTCAGAAGTGGTATTTCTTAATTAGCATGGTGACCATATGGTTGTAGAGAAGAGGATGAACATACTGCTGAGAAATGCCATTTGAATTTTAAAATGTTTATACAATTCAATACATTTGCTTTGAATATGTTGGTCATGTAAATGGAAGAATTGAGTGACTAACCCCATTTACTATATAACTAGAGAGAGTGGAGTAGAAAGTCTAATTTTTAATCCCAGTTGTATTATTCACTATCTTTCTAACTTTGGGCAAGTCATATGATCAAGGTAACATATAGTTCTTTCATATGTAAAATGAAAAGACTGAGCAAGACAGCCTCTGAGATCCCATTCACTTCTAAATCTTCTAATCTTCCAATCTTTTTCCATAGGCCCATTCTACCCCCAAACTTCCTTATTTCTCTATTGATTCATCATCCTTTTCATCATACAGACTGGAAATCTTAGAGCTATCCCTGAGTCTTCTTTCTCCCTCCCTCCATGATTAATCACAAATTCATGTTAATTCTAATACCATCATATCTCTTATCCATAGCCTTCTCTACAATCATATGGCCACCATTCTAATTAAGAAACATCATTTCTGACTTGGCCTTTGGAAAAATCAGTGGCAGCATGATGTAGCACACATCTGAACTTGGAATTAGAAATACTTGGCTTCAAATTCTGCCTTTGAAATTGCTAATATCTCAATTATCCATATGTAAAATAAGGATGACTGATCAGTGCATCAGGTTGATGGGGAATTGGACAGCAAAATGTAATAGAAATCAGGATCCTTGTGCTGTCATTTAACAGCTACGTAACATTAGAAGAGCCATTTCATCTCACTGGATCTGTTTTCCCAAGTATAAAATTGTATAATATTTGTGCCCCGACCCACAAGATTGGCATACTACTTAAATGCAATAAGATATGTGAAAGCACTTTGTAACCACAATGTATTATATAAATGTGAACTACTAAAATTATTGAGCTGCCCAGAAATTCAGCTGTCAATCTGAATACACTTGGGATGAATAAGTCAATAGGATAAATGATAAGTAGAGGGAATGAGACTAATTTAAGATTCCAGTATCCTCACTAGATTGTAAATTTTATGAGGTCATGGACTATGTCGAATCTAAATTTTGTATCTATGCCATTGCCAAGCATAGTGCTTTCCAAACAACAGATTTTTAATAAATATTTGTCCAATAAATAAATTCTTTTTATAGTTCCAGAAGCTTTGAGGCCCAGCAATGCAGAGCCTTCATCCTTCCTAAATAGGTTGCATTTTATTTTATAAAACAAACAAATAAATTATTTCTTTAATATTATGATCCACTGCTTCCCATAAAATTAAGGACAAAGAGTTTATGAATCCAACCATGAACATGAGAAGTGCAAATTGAAGCTGAGTATCCATGAATATTGAAGCAAATTTTGAATAGAAATTTTTTTATCATGACTTCTTGATTCCACCAAACTTAGAAAAAATATCTTTACATTGTAAAATGTAAGGATATTTTTTACATTGTTTGTTGAGTTTTGTGTGACAAACATTTGATAATGTTTCCTTCCCTAAGTGGCTTTCTTCTTTCCACCACTACTAACTTGGAAACACTTTTGTAGATTATAGTAACTTCAAAAATTATTTGAAACACTTTTTTTTGGCAACTCTAATAGATTCATTAGAAATGTATTGTAGGGGCAGCTAGGTGGCGCAGTGGATAGAGCACCAGCCCTGAAGTCAGGACGACCTGAGTTCAAATCTGGTCTCAGACACGTAACAGCTGTGTGACCCTGGGCAAGTCACTTCACCCCAATTGCCTCAGCAAAAAAAAAAAAAAAAAAGAAATGTATTGTAGCTTACTAGATAAAGAGATGGCTTTAAGATCAGAAATTCCTGGTCAAAGTCTTGTCTTTAAGATACATTAGATGCATGTATAGGGAACCTCTGGAGCCACTAATGGCTTCTCAGGCCCAACTCCCATTCGCTACCCTCCCTCCCCCCAAACCCCCAGCAGCAAACTCAAGTTCCTAGCAACCGACCAAAACCCAGGGCATCATGGCCTCGCGGGCTCCTGGCTTGGCTCCTGCCCCTCTGCTGCAGCCAGTCACCCACCTGTTCTTTGACATGGAAGGCTTCCTTCTGGATACTGAGCGACTCTATTCAGTGATATTCCAGGAGATCAGTGACTGCTCTGGAAAGAAATATACATGGGATATGAAAGCCATGGTTATGGGTAAAAAAGCATTAGATGCAGCACAGGTTATTTAGAAGTCTTGGATCTTCCATTAACCAAGGAGGAGCTGTTGACTGAAAGCAAAAAGAAGCAAGAGCAAATATTTCCAACAGTTGAACTTATGCCAGTGCCTCGTGTTTGAAGATGCTCCAAGTGGAGTTGAAGCAGCACTTGCCACTGGTATGCAGGTGGTTATGGTTCCAGATGAACAATTAAACACAGAACTTACAAGAAATGCAACCTTGGTGCTGAAATCACTGGAGGACTTTAAGCCAGAATTGTTTAGTTTGCCACCATATGATTGACAGATGTGCTAATGATAATCTGTTTTGTGGCCATTACTCCTCTTTTTTTATCTTGGATTTTTTTTCCATTTTAATGATAAATTGGTAAATAAAATCAACATATGATCAAAAAAAATTTGTTCACCAAAAATTTAGATATTCTTCCCAACATCATATACTATAATTTCCAAGTAATTCATTGAATTTATCTTGTTCTGATTTTCTTTTTGTTTGAGAAGAAATAAACAATAGTGATGGCCAAGATGAATCCAAGGACAAATCATAATTTACATCTGAATAATAAGTAATTGGTTATACTAAAGTGAAAAATACCCAGTTATCTGTGATTTATGTTTCTCTACCAAAGTACGATCATGTTTTCGCTCAAAAAATATTCAATAAAATTGTTGAAAATGATTTATTTTAGTAAATGCCAAATTGTTATTAAAAATAAATTTTTAAAAAATAAACATTTAAAAAATGCAAAAAAAAGATACATTAGCTGTGTAATCATGGGCAAGTCATTACCTCTAAAAATCCCTAGGCAAATCTATAATATTTAGTTATAAATGAGCTGCCAATTTGCTTCAGTGAAAGAAATTTTTACACTAAGAGTTCTCTACAAAGATGAAATCCACAAGTGATTTCATAAGTGTAGGCCTTCTTACCCCTCCTAAAAAAGAATATACTTTTCATGTAACTTGTATTATGACTATCTCAGTGGCTTATTTAGCTGTATATAGTGGAGGGGAAAGAGACAGATTTAGAGTTATAAGTTGTTGCTGCTGTTGTCTGACTGACTCCATTTGAAGTTTTCTTGGCAAAAAGACTGGTGTGACTTGTCATTTCTTCCTTCAGCTCACTCAGGAAACTGAGGCAAATAGGCTTAAGTGACCTACCCAAAGTCACACATCTAATAAGTATCTGAGACTAGGTTTGAATTCATGAGGATGAGTCTTCTTGACTCGGGGTCCAGCACTCTATCAACTGAGCTACACAGCTGCCCCCTTAGAGTCAGAAGATTTCATCTTATCCCAGCTCTTCCACTAAATTGCTATGTGATTCTAAGACCTAGATTTCTCTATCTATGGAATGAGGTGATTGGATTAGATTATTTCTAAAGTCCCTTCTAGCTCTAAAAACCTATAATTCTCTGTTTGTTTTATCAACCCCATCCCCCCTTCTAGACTATAATTTCCATAAAATCATCCAGGTAGAGCTACATTTTGAATATTCTATAGTGTTCTACAAAACAATAAATATTAAATGTTGGATGAAATCTCCAATATTTTCCCTCTTCTTTAACTGATTTCCATATAGGAATGAAGGGAATTGGACATCTCATGCTTAATTAAGCATCAGCTGAGCAGTTAAGAAGGCAAAGCCAAGATTGGGTAACAAAGGAAACTTGGTAAATTCCTTTCCTTCTCTGGATCTCATCTAGGATAATGGTCACAATATATGTTTACTCTTTGGTGGGATGTGGAGAAAGGAAAATAATCAAAATTCATCAGAATTGCTCCAACTTTGTAAATGGCATCAAGTTCAAAGCTTTTGTGAGAGAGCACAGGGTAGTGAATATAGAATTGGTTTTGGGCCCAAGAAACTTGGGTTCAAATCCCTTTCAGGAACCAGACTAATTATAAGACTTAACAAGTCACTCACTCTCTGTGTCCTTAGTAACTCCATGAGATTTTGAATTCAAAGAAGATATCAGTCTGCATTAATAGTGTTTCATCAGGAATTCTCTCTACAATAAAATCACAGGTCCAGCTAATTGTTTTTAAAAACAGAACTTTAAGGTTATTTAGGTATTTTACCTAATTACCAATTTTGAACCTAAAATAGGAAACTGAAAGTCACAATTTCATTGTTTTCTAGGGAACGATACAGACAATAGGGGCACAGCCCAAGGTGATGCTATTGCTCTGCTACTGCAGAATTAAATCACTGGAGTCCCAAGAGTGTATCAAAGAAGAACCTTCTAAATAATGCACATTTCAATTCAAAATCTTTCATCTGGATATATTTCACCTTGAGTATGGCATTAGTACCTTAACCTGATCTATCTAAAAAACAATACCCAAGGGTGAACACACACATATGATTTGAAAATCATTTCTCCCAGAAACATCTAGCACCTATTGGGAAACTAATAATATGCCACATAAATCATGAATTCAAAAACAAAGCTTTTTTGTGCCTCAAAGCCAACTCTGACACCACCAAACCCTCCATTTGAAGATTTAACAGTCACTTAAGATGCCCAAGCTCATCCATAAAGAAGAGATGAGAGAATTCACCTCCTTCCCTTATTTGCAAGAATAAGAGACTTATGAACATTGGACACTGCATATATTGTCATACTTGTTTAATGTTTTGCTATTGGGATCAGTTGGATGAACATTTTTCCCTCTTTTAAAATTTATACTATATGGAATAGATTTCTGGGTGGGGGAAAAGTGAAGAATATATTGAGAAATAAACTGATATAAAAACAAAAGATATTTTAAAATTTTAAAGAAAAAATGATTTAACATTCATATTTTGAATAAACACAAAGTTGTAAATTTTTTAAGATGTTAAGTGTTTGGAAGCATGTCTTTTGGCAAGATCTCTCATGGCGAAATTATTTCACCAAGGTATACATCTGTTTCCTTCATTGGGCCACAGAGAGGATAAAATAAACACAAAAAGAAAACTACATTATTATTGCCTGACATTACCATCTGATATGGAGATTCAGGGTTTACAGAATGCTTTGTGTCCATTACCTGTAAGGTAAGTAGTATTGGACAGAAGAATCCCTGGGATTCAATGAGATCAAGAGACCTGCCTACTAAGGTCAAACTATTAATAATAACTATCAGCCTCAGTGTTTTGTAATGCCAGATCCAGTACTCTTTCTTTTAAAAATATTGTTTCATCATAAATTATGTAATTATCAATAAACACATTTAGATACACAAAGAAATGGGAATTATCCATAAAGCTGTGAACTTCTGGAAAGTTTTTTAAGTGTACATTAAATTTAACATAATAAAAACAAAATGGCCCACTTTGTGTCCTCTTCTGAACTTTTTTTACTTCCTTCTGGATATGCTGTAGTGTTTTTTTGATTGTCAATTTGTTTTTTCTCTTTTGTGTTTTGCATTTGTACCTATAATCTGCCATCTCTCTGCCAAAAGAGATTCTAGCACTTAGCTCAGTACCAGGTACATAATAGGTGCTTAATAAATGTTTATTGATTGACAAAAGAAGGAGATATGTTTCACCAACAGTTTCCAGGACTCTTTCCTTTATATCTCAATAGCCTTTCTATAGGAGATTTTAAGAGAACCAACAAATTGTATTATATGGTTATCTATTCTTTTCCTCCCTCTTTTCCATTTTGTATTTTCAAATAAACTACCAGGGTGAGGAAGGACAGTGGAGGGCAGAAGTTGGGTTTTACTTATTTAGAAGCTGATTAACAAGCTGTGAATTTTCCATGGCCTTTGCTTTTCTTCCATCTACTTTAAGCTAGCATTGTCAACACTTCCATTAAAGAGTGGTCAGATCACAAAAGCTTATTTAGTTAGTTATTTATAAACTTCTTTGGTGCAAGCTTTGGTCAGTAGGCTGCAGCTATCAGATAACATTGTTATGATATCATTAATCATCCCAGGCTGTGAGTTTGCACTTAATATCTGCTCTATAGCAAGATGGCTAAATTAGGTGGGTTGGACAAGTACCAAATGAAGCCAAGGAAATTACCAGAGGTGACCATATATTAAATCCAATAATAAGAGCTCTCTTAGCTTCTGAGATCTGCTTTTCTTCTCTTACTCTGCTCCAAGTTGAAATTTTGATCTCTCAACTGTTTTGTTGTTGCTGTTGCTGCTGATGATTTGTTATTCTAGAGTTGTTTGCCATTTCTTTCTCCACCTCATTTTACAGATGAAGAAACTGAGCTAAATAGGGTTAAATGACTTACCAGGGTCACACAGTTAATAAGGGTCTGAGACCACATTTGAACTCAAAACTTTCTGACTCCAGGCTACATGCTCTATCCTCTGAGTCATCTAGCTGTAATCCATATTTTATATTCATAGAATAATGCTGGGCTGCAAACACAGCTTTTTTTCTCACAATCTAGCATTTTTTTTTTACTACAAAACAGACTCCTAATTATATTTTCTGATCTGTACATTCTCCAGTTCAATTCTCGATTTCACTATTTATTTACTGGGTGTCTTTGAGTAGAATATACCTTCTCTGAGTCTGAAGGTACTCATTTGTAAAATGGGCAACACTCAATCTGCCTTCCTTACAGAGTTTTGAGAAATCAAACAATAAAATCAACAAGCATTTATTAAGTATCTACTCTATGTCAAGCATTGAGAATAAAAATACAAAGGGTGAAACAATCCTGGATTTCAAGGAGCTTACGAAGCATTTTAAATAATTTAAATTTTTAAAGCAGTTATTCAGATCTCATGATGTTCTGACCCCAGTCTGGGATACTAATCTGCATCCCTGGTTGTGTCCTTTGGCTTGGTATGGTTTTGATGTTTTTGACCCTAAATATGGTCTGGTTAATTTATGATAGATAGCATGTGATAGGAAGTATTGGGGAGCACTCCAAAAAATCATTTCTATGTTCTGTTATGCAAATTCACATTTTTAACAAAGCTTTATATCTATGCATTTGCCAAGATATTTATTCCTGGGAAATGTGATACTTTGAGGTAAATAGTCCAAGATTTATTAGACCTATCAAAGAGATGAGGAACCTAACATTCAGAGAATTTTGTGGTTGGTCCATAGTCTGTCCCATACCTAATAAATGTCAGGCCTGAGCCTTCTGACTCCACCTATGGAATTTTTTCCACCAAAGTAAAAAAAAAAAAATTTCCATTAAACTATACCATTCCATAGTGCACAAATGTATACTATGTTTTGAAACATACAAAGATTTTTATGACATAATTCCCTAAAGCAGTGACTTATAGATAACCAATACATGACCAATCATTTGTGGGCCTATATCTATTCTGACTATTCACTAAGCCTCCTATTTTTATATCTCCTATTATTGGCTATTTTATGCTTATGCTTGTTAGAATCAAACTTAACTAACCATAAGTATCAACCCAAGAATGTATTTCTCTCTTGTTTCAAAAGTTTTCTTTTTTAATTTGTGAAATTTTAATTTTAAATAGTCATATCCTTTACTGATGCATGAAATTATAATATAAATTTGTATGAATTCATTGTTATCCTCAGAAAACCAGGGATTATAAGCTTTTCCTTAAAAGGTTTATTCTCTCCAAATGTTTTTGATGATATGTAACAAGACAACTGAAAAATCATTTTTAAAAAAGGCCAGGCTTTCTCCAGAGTTCTCAAGCATTTCAAAAACTTCACAGAAACATAAATTTAGGGTTAAAAGTCTCCCACCTCTTTTAAAAATAAGAAAACTGAGATCTGGAAAGGTTAAGTAAATTGCCTAAGATTACATGAGTAAAACTTGAATGCAGGCTTCTATTTCCAAATCCAGGACTTTCCCCATTAGACAGGATGTATCCCAGTGTATTAGAAATACAGAGACTCGGTGGAGCCATGGTGGCGAAGATCAGACAGGAGTCTCTGTAACCTCCTTTAACCTCCCCTCAAACCAACAACATATGAAGCCTCTAGACTGATTCTGAAGCAAAAAAATCCACAATATCTGTAGAACAACACGATTCTAGAAGAAGATACTCTGGAAGAACCTCAAAACAGGTCTGTTTTAATTGGGCAGGGGGCTGGTCTACTGAACCCAGACTGCAGCGCAAGGAGACCGGGGCAAGGAGCTGGAGCAGGGAGCTGGAACAGGAGTCGGAACAGGAGTGGGAGCGTTGTGCTTTTCACACACCTGGGAGTCTTCTGCGGGCCTCTTGGAACAATCTGTCCTGATTGTGGGCAGGTGGTTTGGAGGGTCTGCCTTTTGAGGGGGATAGATTGTGAACCACTGAACCCCTGATGAGCATTGGACCTAGTTGCCATTACACAGCACCTTAAAGCAATCAATCAAACAGGACTGATCAGCACCAGAAATAATTCAATCAGCGGAGCTGCCCAGTACCTGAAATAATTCAATCAGCAGAACCGCCCCAGGGTGAACTAAAGCAGAACTGCCCAGCACCTGACATAATTCAATCAGCAGAACTGCCCAGTTCCTGAAATAACTCAATCAGCAGAACTGCCCCAGGGCAAATTAAAGCAGCTGTCCCACCTCTGCCCTAAACAGACTTCACACCTTTAAAAAAAAATGAATAAAAAACCAAAAAGAGCTCTCACCATAGACAACTTTTATGGAGAGAGGGAAGAACAGACCTCAAATCCTGAGGCCCCTAAAGGTAAAGCAACTCCAGAAAAAGCCCCAAAGAGAGACATAAATTG
>JAJPUD010002938.1:85104-112459 GCA_023553655.1 Myrmecobius fasciatus
CTTAAATAGTCCCATTTCAGAAAAAGAAATAGAACAAGTCATTAATCAACTCCCTAAGAAAAAATCCCCAGGACCAGATGGATTTACATGTGAATTCTACCAAACATTTAAAGAACAGTTAACTCCAATATTATATAAACTATTCAAAAAAATAGGAAATGAAGGACTCCTACCAAACTCTTTTTATGATACAGACATGGTACTGATACCTAAACCAGGTAAAACAAAAACAGAGAAAGAAAATTATAGACCAATCTCCTTAATGAATATTGATGCAAAAATCTTAAATAAAATATTAGCAAAGAGATTACAGAAAATCATTCCTAGAATAATACACCATGACCAAGTAGGATTTATACCAGGAATGCAGGGATGGTTCAATATTAGGAAAACTATTAACATAATTGACTATATTAATAACCAAATTAACAAAAAACATATGATAATCTCAATAGATGCAGAAAAAGCATTTGATAAAATCCAACATCCATTCCTATTAAAAACATTAGAAAGTATAGGAATTAATGGACTTTTCCTTAAAATAGTCGGTAGCATCTATTTAAAACCATCAGCTAGCATCATATGTAATGGTGATAAACTGGAATCATTCCCAATAAGATCAGGGGTGAAACAAGGTTGCCCACTATCACCATTACTGTTCAATATTGTATTAGAAATGCTAGCCTTGGCAATAAGACAAGAAAAAGAGATTAAAGGAATTAGAGTAGGTCATGAGGAAACCAAATTATCACTCTTTGCAGATGATATGATGGTCTACTTAGAGAACCCTAGAGAATCAACTAAAAAACTATTAGAATTAATCCACAACTTTAGCAAAGTTGCAGGATACAAAATAAATCCACATAAATCATCAGCATTTTTATACATCACCAACAAAATGCAACAGCAAGAGATACAAAGAGAAATTCCATTCAAAATAACTATCGATAGTATAAAATATTTGGGAATATATCTGCCAAGGGAAAGTCAGGATCTATATGAGCAAAACTACAAAACACTCTCCACACAAATAAAGTCAGAGCTAAACAATTGGAAAAACATCAAGTGCTCTTGGATAAGTCGAGCGAATATAATAAAGATGGCAATACTACCTAAACTAATCTATCTATTTAGTGCTATACCAATCAAACTCCCAAGAGATTATTTAACTGAACTAGAAAAAATAACAACCAAATTCATCTGGAAAAACAAAAGGTCAAGAATTTCAAGGAAATTCATGAAAAAAATGCAAATGAGGGTAGCCTAGCTGCACCAGATCTAAAACTATATTATAAAGCAGTGGTCACCAAAACCATTTGGTACTGGATAAAAAATAGAGTAGTGGATCAGTGGAATAGGTTAGATTCACAGGACAAAATACTCAATGACAATTGTAATCTAGTGTTTGATAAACCCAAAGACCCCAGTTTTTGGGATAAAAACTCACTATTTGACAAAAACTGCTGGGATAATTGGAAACTAGTATGGAAGAAATTAGGCATTGACCCACACCTAACACCATATACCTTGGTATAAGGTCAAAATGGATTCATGATCTAGGCATAAAGAATGATATTATAAACAAATTAGAACAATGTAGGATGGTTTACCCTCAGATCTGTGGAGGGGGAAGGAATTTGTGACCAAAGAAGAACTAGAGGTCATCATTAATCACAAAATAGATAAGTTTGATTATATCAAGTTAAAAAGTTTTTGTACAAACAAAATGAATGCAGACAAGATTAGAAGGGTAGCAGTAAACTGGGAAAATATTTTTACATCCAAAGGTTCTGATAAAGGCCTCATTTCTAAAATATATAGAGAATTGACTCAAATATATAAGAATTCAAGCCATTCTCCAATGGATAAATGGTCAAAAGATATGAACAGACAATTTTCAGATGAAGAAATTGAAACTATTTCTGGTCACATGAAAAGGTGCTCCAAGTCACTATTGATCAGAGAAATGCAAATTAAGACAACTCTGAGATACCACTACACACCTGTCAGATTGGCTAAAATGACAGGAAATGATAATGATAACTGTTGGAGGGGATGTGGGAAAACTGGGACACTGATACATTATTGGTGGAACTGTGAACGGATCCAACCATTCTGGAGAGCAATTTGGAGATATGCTCAAAAAGTTATCAAACTGTGCATACCCTTTGACCCAGCAGTGTTTCTACTGGGCCTATATCCCAAAGATATTTTAAAGGAGGGAAAGGGACCCGCATGTGCAAAAATGTTTGTGGCAGCCCTTTTTGTAGTGGCAAGAAAATGGAAATTGAAAGGATGCCCATCAATTGGAGAATGGCTGAATAAATTATGGTATATGAATGTTATGGCATATTATTGTTCTGTAAGAAACGACCAACAGGAGGATTTCAGAGAGGCCTGGAGAGACTTGCATGAACTGATGCTGAGTGAAATCAGCAGAACCAGGAGAACATTATACACAGCAACAAGAGTATACGATGATCAATTTTGATGGACATGGTTCTCTTCAACAATGATGTAATTCAAACCAGTTGTTCTGCGATGAAGATAGTCATATACATCCAGAGAGAGGCCTGTGGGAACTGAGAGTGAACCACAACACAGCATTTTAACGCTTTCTGTGAATATTTCCATGCATTTTGTTTTCCTTCTTAGGTTGTTTTTTTCTTCTTCTCTTTCTAGATCTGATGTTTCTTGTGCAGTAAGATAACTGTATAGATATGTATACATGTATTTTATTTGTCATATAATTTATCCTATTTAGCATGTATTAGATTACCTGTCATCTAGGGGTGGGGGTGGGGGGCAGGAGGGGAAAAGCTTGGGAAAAAAAAGTTTTTGCAAAGGTCATAGTTGAAAGGTCACTCATATGTTTTGTAAATAAAAAGCTTTATAACTGAAAAAAAAAGAAATACAGAGACTCTCTTCATACTTTAAAGAACAAGTATTCTTCATGAGTCTTTGCAGAAGTTCTCTACTCAAATGTTTAAATTGCTCCAAAGTATATATTGTTAACTAATTTACATGGTGTTCAAACATTTTTAATTTTGGTTTTGGTTTTATTTTTCATCTTAGATAATTCCAATTAGGGAAGGCTAACTATTGTCATGCGGCAAAGGGGAGGCATTTGTCCCATGTAGTATGCAGAAGGGACCACCATTTCTCTTCTGCCCTTCATCTTAATTCTTGTAAGAAAGTGGTACTCAGGCCAGGAAAATTGGTAGCAATGACCTCTAGGTCTCTAGGCCTCTAAGCAACAAATAACAACCATATTCTCCATCACTTGTTCCAAAGAAAGATGGGTCTGTGAACCAATGGTTCCTCAGTGGTACCTGGGAATTATAAAGACTCAAGGCACGAAGGAGTGCTAATTCTGCAGATGGTAATGTTAGGTAATATACAGTGATTGAGGGAGGGCAGACTGTCCATGTTATCTGGGATAGCTTTGTTGAAACCAAGTAGAAATGAAGAGAAACATTTCAATATGAAAAATAAACAGGTATATGAGGAAACCAGTCCTGACGGCTGTGAGAACATGAAACTACAAATGTCTCTTTTGAAGAACATCAATTCTTCCCCTCCCTCAGGGACATCATTTCAGAATTCCTCCCACCAATGAGAAAAATCTCATGTAAAATACTCCAGGGTAGTCTATAAATTCAAATTATGCATTTATCATGTGTTATGTATATCATCTGGGCTTGGGTCTCATAACAATGATAATTATGATGACAATAATAAAATAATGGTAAGAGCTGGCATTCATATAGCATTATGAGGTTTATAAAACACCAGAAAGGGATAATTAGGTGGTGGTACAGTGAATAGAGTAGCAGTCCTAGAGGCAGGAGGATCTGAGTTTAAATCCAGCCTCAGACACTTATTAGTTATGTCACTCTGGTAAGTCATTTAATTCAAATTGTCTTCCAAAAAATAAAATAAAAATAAAACACATGATCTAAGTTATCTTAAGCTCCATGATAGCAGAAAACATCTATTAAATTACTTTAAAATATTATTTTTTTCTTTTCTCTTTCCCCCCAATCCTAGACATGACTACCATTAGACACAAATAGGTATACAGACATATACATACAATATATGTATGTGTATACAGGTGTGCAGTGAATAGAGCAGAAATCCTGTAGTCAAGAGAACCTGAGTTTAAATACAATTTCAGACACATTAGCAATAATAATGCTTAACCCTGATTGCCTTCCAAAAAATAAAATTAAAAGAAAACACATGATCTAAGTTATCTCAAACTCCATGATGACAGGAAACATTTATTCTCTAGATTTCTTATTGGTTACATATCTAGCACAGAACTCTCCACACATTGGTTATGTAAGAAATGATGATTGAATTCAATCAGTTCACTGATTGAATGAATTCTAGGGCTGGAATATGATGCCCCCACTGATATAACTTCATATAATATGGTAAAAGTGGAAAGAGCTCTGACTCTGGAAGCACAGAACTTCAGTTTAATCTCTTCTCTGACATAACCTGTGTTCCCTAAACAAGCCATTAGATGTTTTAGACCTCAATTCCCAAAAATAAATAAATAAATAAAGGAATTGGTCTAGGCGACTTTTAAAAATTTTTTTTTGATTTATTAAATAAAAAAGCATTTTTATAACAGTATAATAAAAAAGATGATTGCATGTGAAACTGAGAATCTATTAAGTACAACTTGTTATTCCCTTTTAAATATGTAATAAAAATAAAGAAAAATATAAAATAATAAATATATAATAAGTATCAAGTAATTTTTTTCCTTTTCTCTCTCCACCCCCCAGTCCTAGACACATCTACCATTAGACACAAATAAGTATATAGATATATACACACAATATATACATGTATGTATATATATATACACATAAAAGTATATATATATGCATATATGTATATACAGTGAATAGAACAGCAGTCCTGCAGTTAGAAGCTGAATTTAAATTCAGTCTCAAACACTTGTTAGCTATGCAATTCTCGTAAGCCATTTAACCCTGATTGCCTTCCAAAAAATAAAATAAAAATAAAACACCCGATCTAAGTTATCTCAAGCTCCATGATGATGGGAAACATTTATTATCTAGATTTCTTATTGGTCACAGCACCTAGTACAGTATTCTCTACCTACTGGTTAGGTAAGAAATGATAAATGAATTCAATAAATTATATTCTACACATACTTCTGTTTATCAGTTCTTTTTTTCTTGATGTAGATAGTGTCTTTCTTCATTTGTCCTTTATAGTTAATTTGGGTCTTTATAATAGTCCATATGACTTATTCACTTAAAGTCTAAGTGATTCTGAGATTTCCTTCTAACTCTAGCTATCTAGTCTACTTGCAAACTTTCCTAATTGCAACTTAACTAAATTGCCAATTTTCAAAAAACTAGGTTGCTTTTTTTTTGTTTTGTTTTGTTTTGTTTTACTTTCTGCACCCTGGCTTTTAGTCTGAGCACCTTCAGTTCTCTTCCCTCAGTTTATATTGACCATGAATTTGGTTAAAATAATTTCTATTTCTTCTCCCAGTCATTACTACAAAAAAAGACTCACAGCTGACCCTCATATGAACTCTCTGGATAATTCACACAAGTCTGGTACAGCCCAGGTAATTTGTAATATTTTCTGCCTCCAGCCCACCAATTAGTTGTCATTTATTTTAATTGTATCATTGTCTAAGCCCACTTAACTTAATTTTTGTAATAGAATTTTGGGAGACATTGAATTGCATTGAACATCTAACTAAAATTCAAAAGTATACTACTTTAACTCCATCTTCTATTTTACATAAATATGTGACTATTTTCCTAGCACATTTTATTTCTAAGTATTTGCTCCATCCCTTAATAGCCATCAACTCATCTTCTATTTTTACTCCATATTAATGATAAACATTTAAAAGTTTTATCAGTATATAATATATTATGTTGAGTCCAATCCCTTCCTATATGCCCCATCCATACAACCCTGCTAATTGAAAGAAAGCTTGAAGAATTTTGAAAAAAAATTAAATAATTGAACAATTCAAATTTAAAAGAATTAAGGGAAAAAGAGAAGCAAAATAGAGCACACTTTGAAATGATTTTCTGAAACAGGTATGAAAATATTCAAATTGGTGGCCTATGTAAAACACTTTTAGCATTCTTATATAAATGCAAGTTCTGAACTACTGTAGCATTGAGAAGATTGTATCAGATACCAGATCAGGTATACCTTGGATACAAACCTTCCTTTGACACTGTCTAGCTGTGTGACTGCAGGCAAATCATTTAACCTTTCCCAATTTCACTTTTCTCATCTTTAAAATGAGGGAGCATTAAAAAGCCCTTCCAACTCAATTTTAAAATTTTTTATTTGTTTATTGTAAACTTAAATAGGAAATAGGAAAAGAAAAAAAAACATTGCTCTGTGTACAGTAGAACATAAGAGAAGATTCAAAATATAAAGCAATAAATTTCCATTTCAAGAAAGCCCATTTAATAAATAGGAAACATTATATTCAGAACTGTCCATCTTTGCTTCCTTGTAGATTTTCTTTTGCTCTCTACTGTGCACTTTTTAAATTTATCCTTTTTTCCCCTTCCCCCTCAGATTACAATTAAATGTGAATATTTATATGTATACATGTATATATGTACATATGTAAACTCACACATCTATATATACATAGTCACATATGTACAAACATAGATGCATACACACATAGACATATATAGATTTCAATAATCATACACATACATATACATTTACATGCATCTATGGAAGACAATATTATGGTCATTTATCCTCTATTTCTCTGAAACTGGTTAACAACTTTCTTCATAAGTCCAAGTCTTTACATTATTTTTCTAACCACCAATGCATCACTTCCTACAATATTCCAACCTTATAGTATATAGTTATTTTAAATTGTCTATAACAAGATTGATTATGACCTGCATATAGTATAATTTCCTTATTTTTCTCTTTTGATTAAAGGTATTTTAGCTTTAATTTTGTCTGAGATCACATTTACTAACCCTGCATTTTTTTACATAATAAATTCTATTCCTGATCTTTATTTTATGTTTGTGTATATCTTTTATTTCCTATTCTTTCTACCTCTTAACCTATAATCTTATAGTAAGGAATATTTTGGAGGCAAATTGAAATATTCTTATGCTGAAATTAAATAGTCAATGCTGGTATCTACCAAATTGAGCCAAAAAAAAAAACCCCTGACTACTAGAAAATAAAATATGATTCGATGATCAAAATGTGTGCTGTTTTGGCAGAAAAACAACACAAGTATTTGGAAGCTAAAGAACATATTCATGCATTGCATATCTTTAAGGACAGAAGGTTATATAGGAATAGAAATAAAATAATAATTTCTAGATTGTCTCAAGGTGAGGACAAATGTACTTCACTTTATATAGTAAATATATTCTTGAAAACAGATTTAAGATATTTTAATTTGTAATTCAAATTGTAATTCAAACCCATTGCCAAACTATGGCTGAAAAGCTTGCTATTTACTTATCATTTTATCTTTGATCTAGAGGGAAGAGATCTGAGAGACCCCCTCATTTTACAAATAAGGAAACTAAGGTTCAGGAAGGCCAAGGTCATGCATCAAATGTCAGAGGCAACTTTGGAATACATTTCCTCATTCCAGAACTAATTATCTTTCTACTATACCAAGTGTACTCCTTCAAGAAATCATTTTGTAATGAAAATAGCTTATTTCGTTTTCTCATGATGATTTTTCTTAAAATAAGAGAATGCCAGAGCAACACAAATAATATTTTAAATGAGGAGAAAGCATGAAGCAAGAAGAAATAAAGTGGTTGGGGGGTGGGGTGAAGGAGGGGAAAAGCTTGGGGAAAAAAAAAGGTTTTGCAAAGGTCAATGTAGAAAAATCACTCATGTTTTGTAAATGAAAAGCTTTATAAAAAAAAAAAAGAAGAAGAAATAAAGTGGTTGTCCCACAAACAGATTCCAGAAAGAAGATAGGTACTATCTAGTGTATTTTTACAAAGTTGAATATTTATACCACCAGACACAGGCAAACCAAGTACACAATGTTCTCAACAAATTATACAAATTACTAATTTTAGGATATAATAACTTATTTACTGGACTTAGAAAAACCTGAATTTGAAACTAGTCTCATAACTTATTCTAGGTAACTGAATCTCTATGATCCTCAATTTTTCATCTATAAAATGGGTATAATAAGAGTACCTATATCACAAAGCTATTATAAGGATCAGGTAACTTCATGTAAAATCACAATAGAAATGTTACTTAAAACACCAGGTAAAACATCACATAGCAATACTTTGTTTTGTTTCAGTTATTATATAGGAATTATGATACAATTTGTTCTCAATTATTTATTAATCATTCAAATGACATAGATTTTAGAAAAATCTCCAGATTTTCAACTAGGAAATCATATTGTAACTCTTCATGAACAAATCTTTCAAGGGAAAAAAGATTTTGGCCCAAAAGAATGAGGCAGATTGATTCCAATTCTACACAAGAACTAACATCTCAAAGGAAAGAGGGAGGGAGGGAAATCCAAATATTTCTATGAAGTAAAAACCTTACATTCACTTCAAAATTTCAAGAGAATTCATTTTATAAAGTTCACAAATAAGCTATTATATGCAAGTGTTGAAAAAAGCAAATTGATTTAAAATTTCCATGTGTCTGTAGATAAATATTATTCTTAGCCATGAAACTAGAAAAGGCTCAGTCCTAACAACCTAAGCTGTTTTCTGGCTTCTGTTCAAGTTTATCATTAGCATCTATAGTCTAAATAATTCAGTAAGACATTATTCATATCTCCTTGCCTCTCCCCAAAGTACCCATTCTCTGTGTACTGTCTAATCCAGTAGCAATTAGGGGGAATTTAGCTTGTTTTCTTCCTTCCTGCTCTGAGATAGAGATCTCAGTCTCTGGTCAGGGGTACAGTGAGGGAATAGGAAAGGGTGTGGGAAGGAGAGGCAAAAGTCATGTTTATTAGATACCTAAATTTAGAAACCTGTCTATCTAATGAATTAGAGATCATGTGGTCTTGGATTCAGATGCAAATTCTACTCTAATAATCCTAATGCAGGAAATCATTCCTGATACTTGATGCCTACTTTCTCAATATCTCAGACCACTGAGATAAACCCAGAGAAATTAAGTTAAAATAGCTAGTTCAGCCTAGAAGGTGCCTTTGATACTTTCTTTTGCTGCTCCTAATCACAGGGGAAGAGTTTGCCAATGTTCATCAGCTGAGACTATCCCAGCAGGGTGAGGGCCAAGAGCAAGGGGCGTTGTTTAAATCTGGAAGACGAGGTGGAAGAACAGCATCAGCTTAATGAAAGCATGAGGTGGCTGTTAGGAAGCAGCTGGAGGCAGTTTGGACCTGCTGGCAGGGGCGCCTACGAATGGTTAACTAGTGAACCAAGCCTGCCACTTCTGGACACCCAGCTGCAGGTCTGTACCTAATGCCTTCCCTTGGTGATGGGTCTGATTGCTTTGCCAATATTACCTAGTTCTAATCTAAGGACTGCAGAGGTTGAGTTCAAACATATATGCATTATGGTGATAATGACAGAAATGTTAATTTGCTAATGTTGGGTGTGATAAAAATTGAAATTTTTCTAAATTTGTCTTAGAAATATTCTCAAGTGTAAAAGAAACTTGATAAAGCTTTACTTCTTTTTGTCAAAAACTACTTTCTCTTAGGAATGTCTAATAATTTTCTCTCTTGGCTCTTCTTGGCCTGTGAGCCAATCTGAGATTTCTAAGACTCAAAAAGAAAGGCAGTTTTTATTTTCCTTGGTAATAGACAAAAAACTATTTTGCTTTCTACTTTCCTAAATATTAGGGATTTCCTTTCCTTTGAATATAAAAAGGGACACATTGTGTAACTTAGAGTGGAAAAGTTCATTTCTAAAGACTTATCTTCAGATGAAGAAATCTTGCATTAGAGTAGGCATTCTTAATCTGGGATCCAAGAATCATCAATGTGTCCATGGATTTATCCATAATTGTAGAATTTTTAACATTTTGATAAACTATATTTCAACATAATTGGTTTCCTTTGTAATCCTATGTATTTAAAAAATTTTTAAACATTATTCTGAGAAAAGTTCTACAGTTTTCACCAGACTACTAAAGGGGACCATGATACATTTAAAAAAAAAACAAAAAAAGGGCTAAGAATGCCTGAATTAGAAGGAGCAAAACAATACAATAGAAAAAATAATAAGTCATTTTTGTTTGTTTTTAATATCAATTTGACAGATTTGGAATTAACTAATAGTAAAAAGGCTAGTCCAGTAGAGTTTAACTAACATCTTTGGGTAGCTTAATTTAATTTATAAGGGTTTAATTAGAAAAATATACATAAAATAATATCCACTAATCAAAAAGTCTTTGAATCAAAACAGAGCCCATGACAACTATAGGATATTCAAGCAGCTACAAAGGAAAATACATTAATCTGCCCATTACTGAGCATAAAAATTAAAGTAGAAAGTCATTGTACATATTTTAAAATATAATGCAAGTTAATAAATTACATATTTTTAAATATAAGTTGATAAATTATTTTGCATGACTTTCTTAAATTAACAAAATAAGGAGAAACCTGCCCCTAACTATTTGCCTCAGAGCACTATTTGAAAAAAGTGGAAGAATTATTTACATCACTAAATCTTTTGGCTCATCAGCATTTGAATAGTTACAGTTATGTGTGTATTATGAAATTCTACAGTTAAGTTCACCATGTGTAAATATTAAAAAGAAAGGTTAAAAAAAGACATAGTACCAAGCTTCCTTAGACTAGAGACAAGTTCAACTTTCTATGAGTGTTTTATATATATATGTATGTATACACACATACACACACACACACACACACACACACACACAGGTTAAGGAGATTAAGCATTTGGTACCTTTTATATCTCTAATGTAAGGGCCACTATGATTTTTCACATTAACAAATAGCTTAAATGTAATTATTCTTCACTACTAAACATAGAGAATGAAATATAATACGTTGAATATTTTTCTTTAAATCATAAATATTAAATCTAAAGTATTAAAATGCCTCCTATATGCTTTTGTTACAGATGTTAACAGTTCACATTTTTTAATATTTTGGAGTTGAGTGAGGAGAGGGTAGGACACTGACCACAGTAATATTTTCTGGATTCCCCGTGTTGACTTCTTATTTAAAAGAGTTTCAGGTAATTTGTTCAAGGATCTCACCTTCTAACACAGCTTCTCTACTTGATTAATGCTGTGGTCCATGAAGCATAACATCCTCAGTCTAGAATTAATCATTTAATATAATAATTAGTTGATTTTATAAGACAAATAATCAGAAGAAAGTCAGGATCCAATTTTTAAACAATTCTAAATACCAAAGCATCTGTAGGGTACAACTCCTGAAATGGATTTAAGAATGTAATATTATAGTAATTTATTAATAACTCACTTTTTGATAGGACACGATTTTTAGCAGTTCTAAACAATTCAGCCTTTTTTTTCTTTTAGTGCTACAAATAAATAGCACTAAATTAGAGGAACTAAATTAAACACTTGTCTGGGTCAGTTTTGGCATTGTTCTAGTCAGTGTAACTTTCTAAGACTTAAAAGATGGCAAGCAAGTGTTCAATATTTATTTGCTTTTATAAGGATCATCTTCTAAATTTGTGTCTTACCTAAATATCCATATATTGCTAATTGCTTAGAAATTGTGAAACATTTGGAAGAAAAAATAGAAAACAGTTCCTCTAATTTGCCTCATAATATATGTGATCAATATAAATGATATTTATAAATTATTAAATTATAAAAATGGCTAAGCAAAAGACTTTTAATCCAGAATTTGATCATGGCAAAAGTACTATTTCCCTACCATCCACATCAAGAGAGAGAACTATGCAGATCAAAGTATATTATCTTCACCTTTTTTTGTTGTTGTTTGCTTTTTATTTCTTGTGGTTTTTCCCTCTTGTTCTGATTTTTCTTTCACAACATAACTAATATGGAAATATGTTCAAATGTATAATCTATATCAGAATGCTTGCTGTCTTGGAGAGGGAGGAGGAAAATGAGGGAGAAAGGAAAAAAATTGGAACAAAATCATACAAAAATGAATACTGAAAACTATTTTTACATATAAGTGAAAAAGTAAAATACCACTAAATTTTTTTTTAAAAATGCATTTATCTATTTTGCAGAAATTAAGGAAAGAAAATATTGATTGAAATTTTACTTATGTTAAATGATGTAGTAGAAGACCTTAGCTTTTTCTTTTGACTCAGTCATGCTTATTTAAAAAATAAAACAAAACAAAATAAAACATTTTAGTAGTTATTTGTACATATGGTTCCCTTTGTTTCATTTAATGTAGAAAGTGAAAGTTCATTCTTACCTAATAATATTAAAATCAGAATTTTTTTTTTACTTTTAAGAAGGAAATTCATTTTTCTCTCACTACTGACTTGGTTTCTTTTAATTTGATCATAATTCTGGGTATATATATGATTCCTTGCCCAATAATACTTCATAATGTTTTATTACACATACCATGGAACCAGTTATCTATGAATTTAGTTATAGCCTTTCCTTAAAAACAACATCAAAAAATAACCTTGGTACTACATGAATCGTACCAGTGAAATGAAAGCAAGTAAGGATTTTTCTTCCATTTATTAGACTTTGAATTAGTTTTTAAAATATTTATCAGTGGTAGTTAGACTTGTATGAACTAATGCAGAATGAAATAACTAGAACCAGGAAAACTATATGCAGAATGACTATAATAATCATGTTATTATAACAACATAATTTTAAGAGCAAAATGAAGCTAAAAGTTGAATATTTCTAAAGACAAATCTTGACTCTTGAGAAGAGATGAGAAAATGTATCACCCTCCTTTCACTGGAGAGGTGTGTGTGTGTCTGTGTGTCTGTGTATGTGTGTGGGTGTGGGTGTGAGTGTGTACACTCTCTGGTGTTTCTGTCTACTGGATTCACATAACTTATTTTCCTTGCCAAAAAGGAAAACTTCTAGACAAGGGTAGGATATATTCAGTAATGACTGTAGAAAAGCAAAAGGTATAAATAAAAATTTTAAGACAAAAGAGGGAAGGTAAGTCTTTTTTTTGTTTTGTTTTGTTTTTTGTTTTTGTTTTGTTTTTAATTTAGCATATATTTTAATAAAATAAAAATGGGAATTTGTGACAATTTTAACAAAATAAAATGACATCAAAATGCACAGGTATTTTTAAAATACTTATTCAAATCCTTTTAAATGTGTATGTTTTACTTAATTACCAAAACATAAATTTTGAATGAAATTCATTTTACTCATCTTTATTATTATCACTAAGAAAAAATGGCAATTTCTTCTTTAAGTTTATTCTTGAAGGTGCTTATGTATGAAAATGCCATAATGAAAAAATTAAAATGGATGTGCTTTGGTTTTGACACAAAGTTTCTCAAATGTGCTATTACTAATGGTATTAATATTCACTATTTTTCAACCACTTAAATAAAGATTGGCATTTTACCTTTATGATAGTTAGGGCAGAAAACCCAGTTTCATATAGATAAGATTTTGTTGCAGATGTAACATTTATATTGCTTTGTTTTTTTTTTTTATTTGCATAACATATGTATGGGTAGTTCCTCAGCATCCATCTTTACAAAGCTTTCCGTTACAAATTTTAACCCCAGTCCCCACCCCTCCCCTAGATGGCAGGAAGTCCACTACACGTTAATTATGTTAAAATACTTGACAATTCGAATATATGTATACATATTTCCACACTTATCATTGTTGTGCAAGAAAAATCGTATCTACAAGAAAGAAAAATCAGATAAAGGAAAAACAACGTAAGCAAACATCAATAGAGAGCATGAAAATGTTATGTTGTGGTCCACATTTCACATCCCTCTCTCTAGGTGTATATGGCTTTCTTCACTGAACAATTGGAACTAGTTTGAAACATTTCATTGTTGAAGAGAGCCATGTCCATCAGAATTGATTGTCATATAGTATTGCTGTTGCCATGTATAATGATCTCCTGGTTCTGCTCATTTCACTCAGCATCAGTTCATGTAAGTCTCTCCAGGCCTCTCTGAAATCGTCCTGCTGGTCGTTTCTTATAGAACAATAATATTCCATAACATTCATATACCATAATTTGTTCAGCCATTCTCCAATTGATGGATCCATTCAGTTTCCAGTTTCTGGCTACTACAAAAAGAGCTGCCACAAACATTCTTGCACATGTGGGGCCCTTTCCGGGAAGGTAAGTCTTAAAAAGCTTCAGAGATTAAATCTCTGGGATGCTAATAGCACTACTTCACAGAGTTGCTATGAGGAATAAATAAGTCTAAAGCATTTGGCAAAAATGAAAACAATAGCAATGAAAAGAGCACTGGCACTGGAGTCAGGAGGACCCAAGTTCAAATCCATCTTCAGACATTTACTAGCTGTGTGACCCTAGGCAGGTCACTTAACTCCAGTTGCCAAGAAAGAAAAGAGGGGGAGGAAGAGAGGGAGAAGAAGGAAGGAAGGGAAGGGAAGGGAAAGAGGGAAGGAAGGAAAGGAAGGGAAGGGAAAGAGGGAAGGAAGAAAGGAAGGGAAAGAAGGAAGGAAGGAAGGAAGGAAGGAAAGCTCTTAATACATATTGTTATTATTATTTGACAATATCTTTTTTTCAGAAAAAAAATGAGCTACTTCTAAAAAATAATTATCCTAAGCAAATAATATATAGTATAACACAAGCATACCAGAATCAGTGTTTGAAAATGTAGATTCATTTTGTATTGTGAACATTGAGTGGGTAGTGTGGAGACATCTTCAAACATTCTGAAGTTATCTCAGTACTACATTCGGGCACCCTGAGTTTTTGTATGAATTTATCTCTGCAAAGCTTGTGAAATACTGAAGTCATTTATGCTTTATCAAAACACTTTGTTTTGTGAGTTCTGATGTCTTTGGTACATATGGAATAATCATGTTATTCATGAAGAAAAAAAGCTATTTAAGAAATAATGGCAGGAGATGAAGAAATATATACTTGAATCTTTTTGATTTTGCTTTTCTCCTCTTATCTCCTCCAATTTTTGTTCCCTAAATCCAGAGCACACATAAGATAAGTTCTACCAAAGAAGACATTGAGCCATTCCTGTGCATCATTCTTCCAGCCACCATCCTGCTTTTCTTGGCATTTGTGCTACTTTTCCTGTATCATCGTTGTAAACATCCAAGACCCCAGGGGCAGATCTTCAGCATTGACCTTCCAGAACACCTACCAGAGAGAGAAGTGACTGATTTCCTTTCAGTCTTACCTTGGAGCACTGAGCAGACTTTCCATTATTCAACCTTGCACCCTGAAGCTACTTTCCTCACAGTGTGTCTGCCACCATCTTATGAGGAGGCCACTATGAAAACTCCTGAGGAAGCGGTCCAAAATAGGATTGCCCAGGGTCTAGTGCCTGTTTATGAAGAAGAGAGCACACGTAGGTTGAATGATGATAAATGACCTTGATTTACAAATCCCTTCTATCAATAGCTATCCGCCTTTTAACTGGGAAGGATCCAAAAAAACTGGATCAGGATCAGGGGAAGGGAGTATGCTAGTCCATGAAACAGGATATTCTTAGACTGAATGTAAGCACTAGAGATAAACTACAACCCTAAGAGTAAATGCAAATGTATTTAATCCATGTATACTTTTTGTGACATTAATAAATATTTCTCTTATTTCATAAACATAAATAAGATAAAATAAATAACACTTTCAATTCCCTACCCCAAGTGAGAAGAAAAGTTCTATGAAGGTGAAAGAATTTAGCTGAAGCTGCCAAAGATCACTAGGTAATGAACACACCAAAGAATATTTTCCTTACCCCCATCCTCCAAACAACGACCTTTTTTCCCATTTTCTCTACCTCTTGGATTCAGTTGACTCTTTTTTATTCCTTTATTTCATCTCCATTTAAGTGTTTCAATCTTCATAGGCAGTCCCAGAAATTAACAAGAGAAACTATTGAGAATTTAACATAGAACAAGTACAATTCTTGGCAATAGATATCAAGAATTGTTTTATATCTTTCACCAAAGTGAGGTCAATGAATTTGGAATCAATTAGATAAAGGAAAATAAAGATCAGCCTCTTTGAGAATAACTGGTTAAATATAGCTTCACTTTTGTCCATCCTTAAAACAGACCAATGATGTATGCATCTGTGTCTGTGTGTATGTACATATATATACATATCAACACATAGATATGCATATATCTTTAAGTTTTATTCGTTTTGTTTTTGTTACATGTATTTACAATTTTTCATGAGAGAGTTTCTCATAACAAAGAAAAATATTTAAGTAGAATTAATAATGCAGTGACTTCATCTGAAGATGTTTCATAACTGTAGCACACACCCTCACTTTTCTATTTAAATCTATTTTCTTTCCTTTCTACCTCCATTTCATTGAAGGAAAAAAAAAACAAATTTCTTGAAACAAAAATGCATGGTCAAACATAAATTCTCCCAGTGGGTATACACAAATATGCATCAATATATAGTGCATATGTTTATATGTGTCTATTGTTCACATATCACATGCACATTTTATATATTTTCTCCTTATTCCTGATCTGGAAAAAATTTTGAAAGATTTCAAGAGGTAAGAATTGTGGATTTGAAGTATTAGGGATATCTAACAATTTTATCAATGAAATACTGAAAGTTTCTTCACCTAAAGGAATTTTTAGTGTTATTATATCTATTTGTATATATTTCAAATATACTTTATTTACTACATGTGACAAATAATACATTCTATGGGCTTATCAATTCTTTCAATGGTTTTTATAATTTTTTTTCCTCAAGAAATAAGCCCACCATACTCAACTATGTTCTGTGTGTGGGCCCTTTCCTTTCCTTTTAACTCCTCCTTTCTTAACTCCTTATTCATTCCTACTCCCTGTAACTAGTACTTGACAATCTGACCTAATCCCAAAGCAGTTATGATAGTAGGCATAATTAGTAATAGGTATTAGAGTAGACATTTGTTCATCCAATTCAACCAATCAGCTAGCAAACAGTTGGCTAGCAAAGCATTTTGGAGATGTTGTAAAAGCACACTTTCTTATTACAAAATATTTTTCACAAAAATTACAATTATACAACTGTTCTTGTAGGAGCTTGTTCACCTTAACATATTTCAAGGAAGCAAATGAATAGCGAACATTTATTTAGTGTTTACTATGTGTCATGGTGTTTAGTATGTGCTAAGTCCTTTACAGTTATTATCTTCTTTGATCCTCATAAGAACCCTAGAATGTAGGTACCATTATTATCCCATTTTACAGATGAGACAAGAAGCAATTAAGTGACTTCCTAGGATAACACATTAAGTGACTAAGGTCAAATTTGCACTCGGGTCTTCCAGATTTCAGGCCTGGCTCTCTGTGCACTATGATATCAACTAGTTGCCCCAAGCTCAGGGCATAGAAAGAATCGAAATGATTAGCAAGTAAGAATGTTAGTAGCACTCTGTAATGAGCAGAGCTCAGGCCATGGAGTCAAAAGGCTTGGATATAAGACTAATACTTAACAAGATGCTTGCCTGAGAATCAAGTTACTTAGCATCTTTCAGTCTTAGATTTCTTTTCTCTAAAATGAGGATAATATTATTTGTATTGCCTATCATAAAGTTGTTGTGAATAAAATTTTTTATGAATCACACGATGTTTTGTAAATATGAATTATTGTTTAAAAATTTCAAATACAACTCACAGAATTTAGTCCTATACTTCATGTTATGTATGTTCATGAATATAAGATCAATATTTATATGATGCTGAAATTGAATAGAAAGAACTGATTAAAGAAAACTTTTCAGTCAGTAAAATATTAGTTTTGATCCTGATTTCTGAAGTGTTTATTGTATAAAAATCTATTTTCTCAAAAATAATTTATTTTTCCACACATTGTATGGAGTAGGGTGTGTGTGTGTGCGTGCACTTGAGCACAGGCACAGATTTGGATCATGTGCCTTATATTCCTTCTACATTGCATCTTAAAGATGTGCTTCCATTATATTACATGTATACACACAGGAGTCTTACATGAAGAATCAAGACCCATTTCCAGATCCAATTCCTGACTCCTAAAAATATACATAACAATATATCTGAAGCTGGTGATAAACAGATGCTTTCTCCCTTTCTCATTTTAATTTCTTCTACTTTCACCATTCTCCTGACTCTCTTTCCCAATAATGCTTATCCTTACTAAAATTCTGTATGGGAAACACTGGCAGGGGAAAGATATTAATTGGTGACCTCAGCCTGCCATTTTAGTTGCCTTGACAAAAGTCTTTGTCCTTCCTCTTATATGTCACACACATAAATACATACATATCTATACATATGTGTATATATGTGCACACAGATACATAAAGGGAGACATCTGTATATGTTATTTTCCATATTTCTACTCAAATGCTTGTTCTGGACATCTAGAAAAATGATTTTTTAAAATAAGTAAATCATATGTCTCAGTTTAGAATCTTACTTCAAAAATAAAATTTAAAATAATTCAGTGCACGATATCCCTAAAAACAATAGTTTCTTTGGGATAATTTTCCATATTCATCCTCCTTTATACAATATCCCCTAACAGAAATAAGAACTCTAGCAAGTGTTCAAAAATTGTATATTGTCCCCTTTTGCAGCGATATATCATTGTAGAAATCAGCATCTGATATTTGAATTTCAAGACTCCAGTGAGCTTGTTAGGACTGGTACTGGTATCCAGGAATAATAATCAATCAACAAGTGCAATATTTATAAAATGCCTACTATGTGGCATGCAATGTGAATACAAGTATGAAAATAAAATAATCCCTCCTCAAAAGTTTACATTATTCCAATATTATAGCCTATGATTTGACCCAAGGAACACATTTCTAATTTGGGAGTTTCAACTTTGATGTTCTCAGTCCCTGAATCCCATACTTTTTCTACACCTACCATTCAAAGAATCATGGAATTTCTACTCTTAATCTCAGAGACATGTGATCATGCGTTCCCCAAGTCAGAATGTAAGGTAGTACCCAGGTAGTTGGATGGAAGTATAATATTTAACATCATTGTGCTTCACAAAACCATCATTTGTCACTTTATTCATGGGAAATATATTCCAAAGTCCAGTGACTATTTAAGGAACAGTTATAAATCCAAGCTTTCAGAATTTGGGGAATACTTGTATGATATTGGTTGGCAACAAGTTGGAAAAAGCTTTTTCTATCAAGAGCTCACAGGGGGAAAAAGCAAGTAAAAGAAAGCAATTTAACCTTGGTAATTTTTAAAACAAAAAGTATAAAATATAAAGAAAATACCACATACCAAGATAAGATCTAAATGGGTTCATGATCTAGATATAGTGATATTATAAGCAAATTAGAGGAACAAAGGATAGTTTACCTCTCAGACCTGTGGAGAAGGAATAAATTTATGTCCAAAGAAGAACTGGAACTCTTAATTGAATACCAGATAGATAATTTTGATTATATTAAGTTTAAAAGGTTTTGTACAAACAAAACTAATGCAGACAAGATTAGGAGGGAAGCAATAAATTGGGAAATCATCTTTACATTTAAAGGTTCTGATAAAGGCCTCATTTCTAAAATATATAGAGAACTGTCTCATATTTATAAGAATTTAAGCCACTCTCCAATCAATAAATGGTCAAAGGATATGAACAGACAATTTTCAGATGATGAAATTAAAACTATTTCTAGTCATATGAAAAGGTGCTCCAAATCACTATTGATCAGAGAAATGCAAATTAAGGCAATTTTGAGGTACCACTACACACCTGTCAAATTGGCTAAAATGACAGGAAAAGATAATCATGAATGTTGGAAGGAATGTGGGAAAACTGGGACACTGATACATTGTTGGTGGAACTGTGAATGGATCCAACCATTCTGGAGAGCAATTTGGAACTATGGTCAAAAAGTTATCAAACTGTGCATAACCTTTGACCCAGCAGTGTTTCTATTGGGCTTATATCCCAAAGAAATCATAAAGGAAGGAAAGGGCCCCACATGTGCAAGAATGTTTGTGGCAGCCCTTTTTGTAGTGGCTAGAAACTGGAAACTGAGCGGATGCCCATCCACTGAGAATGGCTGAATAAATTATGGTATATGAATGTTATGAAATATTATTGTTCTATAAGAAACGACCAGCAGGATGATTTCAGAGAGGCCTGGAGAGACTTGCATCAACTGATGCTGAGTGAAATGAATAGAACCAGGAGATCATTATACATGGCAACAACAAGACTATATGATAATCAATTCTGATGGACCAGTTCCAATTGCTCAGTGAAGAAAGCCATATACACCCAGAGAGAGGGATATGAAATGTGGACCACAACATAACATTTTCATGCTCTCTACTGATGTTTGCTTGCATTATGTTTCCCTTCTCAGATTTTTTTTCTTGTACATCCGACTTTCCTTGCACAGCAATATAACTGTAAAAATATGTATACACATATTCGATTTGTCAAGTATTTTAACATAATTAACATGTAGTAGACTTCCTGCCATCTACAGGAGAGGTGGGGACTCAGGGGGGAAATTTGTAACGAAAAGCTTTGTAAGGGTCAATGTTGAAAAATTACCCATACATATGTTTTGCAAGTAAAAAGCTTTAATAAAAAATAATAAAAAATATTTAAAAATATTAAAAAATATAAAACTATAAAATACACATAAAAAGAGACAGATACCTAACAAAGAAAACATTTTGCCTCTCTCTCACTCTCTCACAACCTGCCATTAAGACAGCTAGACAAAGAGATGTAGTATGACATAGTGGAAATAGTCATGGGCATGGACTTAAAACAAACCTGGATTCAATAGATTCTTACCAGCTCTGTCTCATGAGCAAATTGTTCAATTCCTCTTAGTCTCAGTTTCTATATGTGTAAAATGGGCTAATAATACTGGTCTCACAGGACAGTTGTGAAGATAAAATGAGATAATGCATGTAAAATTTAAACCCCTAAGTAAATATCAGTTATTATTATCCATTCAACATGTAATCTTTCAAGGTACTGACAATAAATATGGTGAAAGAAAAGTGACATTTTTGCAATTCCAATATTGCATAAGTATAGATTTTATCTGTATACTTATATTGTGGGATACAGGATGTTAAGCTTTAGTCCATATATGTATATCCTTTGAGCCAAAGGTTCCCCATTGCTGGTATGAACATGGGAACATAGAGCACCATAATAATACAGAATAAACTTGAGCTGACCTTTGAAGGAGGATAAGATTCATAGAGGCAGATATGGAGAAAAAAGGCATTTCAGACCCAGGGAACTTACTTAGTAAACTGCATGTGTGTACAGTATGCTATATATATATATATATATTACATATGTATACTATATATAGTGTATATGTATGTGTATATATATTATATATGTGTGTGTGTGTGTGTAATTGTAACTCTCCTGGGTTCTCTGGGATATACTGTCTTTTCAGAGTTCTAGAGATATCCCTGAGGAGGTTGGAGGCATCTCTTCTCTAATGCTATGGTATTATTTTCCTACTCCTATGCGGTCCCTTCACAGTTAACTCCCTAGTCAGTAACACACAAGCTCCATTAAACCAATTAACATCAATTATTTTTTACTGAGGAATATGTGCTCAGAAGATAAAACTAGGAGTAGAAAAAATTTCCACTATGCAAGACTGCTCTATGCCAGTCTCTGGGGACAGTGGAATCAGACATAATACAATTTCTAGATAGCACTGACCCCAAGATCACATATGAATGCAATTCTTCTGGGCAATAAACACTTGTCTAAGCTACTGCTAGCCTGGGTCCTAAAGGCACTGACCTAGGTCCTAAATGCCGCTCCTCAGGGTATTGATAACTGGACTTTCTGCAAAACCTGGACTGGGTTATACTCCCAGACTCCCGGACTTCAGATAACTCTTTTGCCTGACCTCTCCAGGCTTACAAAGTATAATCATCTCCAATCTGCTTCATGTAAAACAAAACAAATATCAAGAGAAAGAAGGGAGGCCCATATTCATAGGTTGAAGTCACTCTCCTCAAAGTATTGTCTCTTCTCTCATCTGACACTGTCAGGTAGGAAGAAGCCACCCTAAAGAGAGAATGAGGCTCTAGCTGATTCTTTTGAAGGAGCCCCAGCTCTGACTACATACCTGCAGTCAAGGAAGCTCCCATTCACTACATGGTTAGCAGGCGGAGCCAATTACTTCATGCTGTACGTGCATTTTCACCCCATATCATCAAGACTTTGCAGAAGCAGGTTCCTTAATCTGCTTCTGGTTGTGGATAATTACATTCCTGGCACTCTGCTCTTGTTCTTGCTGTGGCAGTCCCCAATTATGTTCATATGCTACAAATACATAATATTTATGTATCATAAATATAAAATGTTATATATTTGATTGCAAATATAGAAAATATTAAAACAGGTAAGTATATGTTATATTTATGTATATATTAATTATATTTCCTTATCAAAAAGATCTGAGTTCAAAATCTATCTTCAACAGATACTTGGGCAAGTTACTTAAACTTTCAGTGCTCCAGGCAAATTTCTAAAACTATAAATTGTACATCAGTTGGAATCCAAATTAATGAAAGGAGTTTCTATCCTAGAAAATCCCTAAACTTGAAAAAGATACATATATTTTTTTGCTTTTTTCAAAGATGTTGTATGACTTATACATTGTTGGTAGAACTGTGAACGGATCCAACCATTCTGGAGAGCAATTTGGAACTATGCTCAAAAAATTATCAAACTGTGCATACCCTTTGATCCAGCAGTGTTTCTACTGGGCTTATATCCCAAAGAGATCTTAAAGGAAGGAAAGGGCCCAACATGTCCAAGAATGTTTGTGGCAGCTCTTTTTGTAGTGCCAAGAAATTGGAAGCTGAATGGATGCCCATCAATTGGAGAATGGCTGAATAAATTATGGCATATGAATGTTATGGAATATTATTGTTCTATAAGAAAAGACCAGCAGGATGATTTCAGAGAGGCCTGGAGAGACCTACGTGAACTGATGCTAAATGAAATGAGCAGAACCAGGAGATCATTATACATGGCAACAACAATACTATATGATGATCAATTCTGATGGACATAGCTCTCGTCAACAAAGAAATGTTTCAAACCAGTTCCAATTGTTCAGTGAAGAAAGCCATATACATCCAGAAAGAGGGATATGAAATGTGGACCACAACATAACATTTTCATGCTCTCTATTGATGTTTGCTTGCATTGTGTTTCCTTTCTCAGGTTTTTTTTTCTTGTAGATACAATTTTTCTTGCACAACAAGATAAGTGTGGAAATATGTATTATACATATATGTATATATACGTATATATATATACATATATTCGATTTGTCAAGTATTTTAACATAATTAGCATGTAGTGGATTTCCTGTCATCTAGGGGAGAGGTGGGGACTAGGGAGGCATAATTTGTAATGGAAAGCTTTGTAAGGGTCAATGTTGAAGAATTATCCCATACATATGTTTTGCAAATAAAAAGCTTTAATAAAGAAAAAAAAAGATATTGTTTGAATATAGCTATTAAGTTCAACAATCTATATTTTAACTGCATATCTTTTTTATTTACCATATTGTGATAACAGATGTTGAAATGTCTTACTATATATATATATATACATATATATATATATATAAATAAATTTGGGAAAGATTGTGAAGTTTATAAATTTTATTGCTATATATTTAGTCCATGTATTTTCAAAATTCAAAATTTCAAAAAATACTTTTATCAGTGATGGCTTTGAGCATAATAAAATTTTCCCCTTTCAATGATTCTAGCAAATCTGTCAGTTCTATTTGAACTATTCCCTAAATCCATCTATTTCATCTGCATTGTTTATCAAGCTTGTTTCAGTTGAATTGCTTTCTAAAAGGAATGAAGAGAACCCATATTACAAGAATTTATTTTTCCATTCAACTACTTTGCCTGCATTTGTCTTCTACTATATTTCTCCTTTTCTTAGTCATTTATATTGATATTTTCAAATTTTCTCACCATTTCCCATTTTGCAATAGTTCATCTCAGATTATTTTAGTTGCTTTCAGCTATGTTCATTTTACTTCTTATTTTTGTTAAATAATTTAAAAATTCCCTTAAATTATTTGAATATGTGTCATACATTTTGCCATATTTTCAAGCTTTCTTACATTGTCACTGATGTTACTTCTGATGATAATTTACTCTACCTTTTTAATGATGTATTTCTCCTAACTTATTTTGCTCCAAAAATTTTTTTAATTGCATTAGAACTCATTATGGGTTTGCTCATTGTATTTTAATATAATTTTAATTATTAATTTTTAACCATTGATTTTTTTTACTGTTTTCATTCTTAGTGTAATGAGTATCATAAGAAGCTAGACTCCCTTGTTATACCCTATCATTCAGAAATCTTCCCAGAAATTAAGAAAAAAATATATTTTAAATTACATTAGATTTAATAGAGAATTAGCACAACAATTTCTAAGGCTCTTGAAAATATCCAAAAGTTCCTCCTTTAAATCTTTTCTCCTCTAATTAAACCTGGTTTAACTCAGCATTCAGGGTAATTTAAAAACTTGTTTTCATTCAATGTTATTATTTTCTTTCATTAAGAGTATTACTTTTTATTGCAAGTGTACGTTATTTCAGCTACATTACAAATTAAATATATTTTATAAGTTATACTCCAAATGAAATTACAATGATACAGTACTGTTTCTTATTTATATATATATATATATATATAATGTGTATATATATATATTTTTAAAAGCTTTAAGCAAACCCAAATTGGAAGCTATTTGTGTACTAAAATGAAAGCTAAAGGCACTCCTACTAAAGTAGCACAAGTGCAAATATCTAAAATAATAATTAATAATAACAATAAGCAACCAAGGAATAATAAATTCAGAAAAATCTTAGAAATGATCTAGTAAAACTCTTTATTATACAAGCAAGTTCAATAGGCATTTGGCACATGCCCAGGCCACCTAAAATAGAGTCAATCACATGGAAGGAGGGACAGCTAGGTGATGCAGTGTATAGAGTGTAGGACCAGAAGATGAGAAGACTTATCTCCTCGAGTTCAAATCTGACCTCACACACATCTCAGTTCTTCATCTGTAAAATGAGCTGGAAAAGGAAATGATGAATGACTAGTATCTTTGACAAGAAACCCCTGTATCAGGTCATAAAGAGTCAGATACCATTGAAGTAAATGAATAACAACACATAGAAGGAAATGCTCTGTTAAACCATGCTACACATACACACACACACACACACACACACACACACAAACTCAGGTCAATAGAAATTAATTGATTGGCTACATTGGACATCATTAGGAACAGAATCAAGGATAAGTTTCACGTAAACCCTAGCTCTCCCTACTCTTTAGTTCAAAGTCTTTTCCATCCCACTACACTGGTGATTCATATGGGTACAAATGATATTGCTCAAAGGTACTGTTGAAAAGTTAAAAATCTTAGGAAATTGCACTGATGTCCATGGAAATATAGGTAACAGTTTTGTCATGGCTATCCACTGAAATCTAAAAAAATATAGAAGAAAAAACCTGATTTCAGAGATGAATATTTAAGACAGTATGGGAATAGTAGGTGAATACCTAGATAGAAAGATGGTATCTGAGAACAGGATATGGATTTCAGAATAACATAAGCATGAAAGGCCCCTGGCCAGAAGGAAAGTGTACCAAATAAAACCTAAGAAGAGGGACTTCCTTCCGGGGGTGGAGCCATGGTGGCAGAGATCAGACAGGATTCTCTGTAACCTCCTCTAACCTCCCCTCAAACCAACAAAATATGAAGCCTCTAGACTGATTCTGAAGCAAAAAAATCCACAATATCCGGAGAACAACACGATTCTAGAAGAAGATACTCTGGAAGAACCTCAAAACAGGTCTGTTTTAATGGGGCAGGGGGTGGCCTACTGAACCCAGACTGCAGCACAGGGAGACCTGGGCAGGGAGCTGGAGCAGGGAGCTGGAACAGGAGTCAGAACAGGAGTGGGAGCGTTGTGCTTTTCACACACCTGGGAGTCTTCTGCGAGCCTCTTGGAACAATTTGTCCTGATTGTGGGCAGGTGGTTTGGAGGGTCTGCCTTTTGAGGGGGATAGATTGTGAACCACTGAACCCCTGAGGAGCATCGTAACTAGCTGCCATTACACAGCACCTTAATGCAATCAATCAAACAACAGGTCTGATAAGCACCAGAAATAATTCAATCAGCGGAGTTGCCCAGCCCTGACATAATTCAATCAGCAGAACTGCCCAGTTCCTGAAATAACTCAATCAGCAGAACTGCCCCAAGGCAAATTAAAGCAGCTGTCCCACCTTTGCCCTAAACAGACCTCACACCTTTAAAAAAAATGAATAAAAAACCAAAAAGAGCTCTCACCATAGACAACTTTTATGGAGAGAGGGAAGAACAGACCTCAAATCCTGAGGCCCCTAAAGGTAAAGCAACTCCAGAAAAAGCCCCAAAGAGAGACATAAATTGCTCTCCATGTCACAAGGCTTTCTTTGAAGATTGCATAAAAAATCTTAAAAGAGAGTTAGAAGAAACATGGGGAAACGAAATGAGATCACTGCAAAATAAAATAGAAAAAATGGAAAAAGAATGCAGTGAACAAAAAAATGTAATTGGTCAATTGCAAAAGGAACTAAAAACAGTAACTGAAGAAAATAAGACATTAAAAATTAGAATCGAACAATTGGAAATGAATGACTCATCAAGACTTCAAGAATCAGTTGAACAAAAACAAAAAAATGAAAAGATAGAGAAAAACATGAAATATCTCCTAGGAAAAACAACTGACCTGGAAAATAGATCTAGGAGAGACAATCTAAGGATTATAGGGCTTCCTGAAAGCCATGATGAAAAAAAGAACCTGGACACTATATTCCAGGAAATCATAAAAGAAAACTGCCCTGATATTTTACACCCAGAAGGCAAAATACTCCTTGAAACAATCCACCGATCACCTCCTGAAAGAAACCCAAAAATTAAGTCCCCCAGAAATATCGTGGCTAAATTCCAGAACTATCATACCAAGGAAAAGATATTACAAGAAGCCAGAAAGAAACAATTTAAATATCGGGGAGCTACAATTAGGATCACACAGGACCTAGCAGCTTCTACTTTGAAGGATCGAAGGGCCTGGAATCAGATATTC